>CAUYQU010031526.1:0-31022 GCA_963574635.1 Cheracebus regulus
TGTGTGTGTGTGTGTGTGTGTGTGTGTGTGTGTGTATCTCTGTCTCTCTGCTTGTGTGTGTGTGTGTGTCTGTCTTTCTCTGTGTGTGTCTCTCTCCCCCTCCTTTCTCTCATCCTCCCTCCCTGCCTCTGTCTCTCTCTCTCTCTCTCTCTCTCTCTCTCTCTCTGGCTTCATCTTTTTCTATTTTGGATCCTTACTTCTTCCTTTTGGTTTACTTTTTATAGCTTTTTCTCTATTTTACCTCTTCCCTTGGAGCAGGTGGAATATGAGCCAATTATACAGATTCTCCAGAAAGAAAAATATCCTCCCTTCTGTTCCCCAAGTCCCAAGAGTTCAAGGGAGAACAGAGTAAAATAAACTTAGAATAGGTGACTTAAGTCTACTTTGTTGTAGGCTACAAGGAGAACTTTCTTTCCCTTGGATTAATCTTTTGGACCACACAAAAGTTAATAAAACTCCTGTCAAAGATGAAGGTTTGGCCCTGGGGAAAGAAGCCAAAAGAGTCCTTTGGCCTGTTCCTGGTCAAGGGTCTTGGGCTGGATGCACAAAGGGGGTCACTAAGGCTCCCCCTCATTAGTTCCAGTTCACTGCATTTGGAAACAAAATCTCTATCATAGGAAACTAGAGAAATAGTGGGGCCAAGTCCCTAGCTAAAACTGATTATAGAGCTTCTTCAAAAAAGCACAGTATCAGCAATGCTGGTTGAAAATGCAGAGACTGGGTCCTGGCCATCTCTACTTATCTCCACAGGACATATAACAATTAGCAGCCAATGTTGGTGTCCTCTGCTGTACCACTGTTCCCTTATTTCTTCTTCTTTGTGTCCTGGAGTCATTTAGTTTGTCATTTAGTTTACCAAAGTATATGTATTATGTTGATTTCATTGGTAATTAAATAAAAAATATGACTGGTCTGCCTATCCTGATCAGCATATCTTTTCTGTGCACCAGTCTGAGCCACATTTTTTACCTAAAATACCTAAAATGACACTGTAATTTTTATTAAAATGCAAGATTTTTCATATCCTCCCCTATGTTCTACATGAGGATATCTGAAACTCAACATGCATTCTGGTGTTGGCTCAAATAAAGAAAAAAAGTCCAATATTCTTGATAAATTGCAAATGACTACTGATTTCCAGAATCTGGTGTTGTTCTATTATACTCGATTTTTAAAAATCAATTTTATTTTCCTGAGTTGTGCATTTATAATAAGGTGAAAGCAATGTTTTTTTTCTCCTCTGTTTTAACAAACTCATGCTTATTTATTTAATTTGTCATTCTCTGCTTCTGAGTAGAATAAAGGCAGATATTTCTCATGATACTGTAGACTAAATTACAAATGAATATGACCATTAACAAATGAGAAGATTGCAGTTATTTCACTACAATGTGATTCAGTTTCCCTTTCCAAACGTTTGTTTTACAGCCCAGCTCTTCAGGAACGAGCAAGAAGTCCATTTAGGTAAGTTCAGCAGTCCAGACTTCCATTTCATATGGGCAAAGATGAAGATACAGTCACTCAAGACCAAAAACGAGGCACAAATGAAAAGTTAGACAATATTGTTCTCCAGCAGGTTCTCTTTTGAAAAATTATGATCTTTGAAGGTATTCCAAATTCAGAGATTGAAGTGTCAAGAACTATGAAATGTCTGAGGTTTTTCTCTATGTATAAGTTGTCTACCAGCGACATTTGGTATACCCTGGCAGACACCTGAGATTCTTGAGTCAGTGACAAAGTGTATAACTCACAGCACAGCAAGCATCATGAGCTTCATGTTCGAGCCAGTCACCCGCTCCACCCCAGCCCTCCAGCTGCATGGAGCTGATGTGGGGCAGTTGAGGTAGATGCTGAGTTTGCGTTAGTCACCTAGTTAAGGAATCCTGGGCTTAGGAATTCAATTGTTTTATAATGTACTGCCAGCAAACCTACCCTGAACTTTGCCCCAGAAGGACATATTATTATAATGGAAAGTAAACAAATCTGCTCTCTGCTCCTTAGAAAAATACTATCCCTATCTTCCAAGGCTGTTCTCCATAAAACATAGTTGAAAAGATAATTCAGAGCAAAAGGTTGTCATTGCTTCTGCTAACAAGACATGCAGAGAGATCCATGGAGAATTGTCCCCCAACATGAAGGTTATTATAAAGCACCCATCAGAGTCTGTTTCAGTTCACATACTAGTGAGTGACAGCACATATGTGTTTATTTCCTGATAATCCATCTTCTCCCAATTAGACTGTGAACTCCTAGAAGGAAGAGACGGTTTTGTTCATCTTCATCTCTCCAGGGCCTAGCCTAAAACCCTGTACCTAGCAAGTGCATGAGAAATCTTTAATATATGAGCAAATGGTTGGAGCTACACAGCAAAATTTACTTTATGGTCTATCTGCAGATGTAAAATATGTCACATTAGGGAGAAATTAATTTTAATATTCATTCATTATTATATTCGGGAATAAACTGATTCTTAATAGATATGGGTACCCACGGGTACCAAAGCCTCTATACAAAAATTTTAATTAAATTTTGCTTAAAAAGATATTGTATGATTATGCTCTAGAATAGGGAGCTTTTTTCCAGGCAAAATGATTAATTAGTGTACTGTGAAAGTAACTAAAATAATTCCTTGGCTTTGGTAGCATCTCAGTATTTATGGAATCATCTTAATGGTAAGTAGCTAAATGAAGCAAGTCTTATGTGGTTTTGTGTAACCCCCAAAAGTGATTACTTAGAAACACTAAATGGCCACTAAGAGAATAAATCAGAACATTTCAACATCTAGTCTTCAAATTCTGACTCTTGTCACCCAATATTCTGCCGATCTCTTAGACTTAGTTTCCATTCTTCTGGATCATCTTAAGACTATATGGATGATGATACTCACCATATATGTAAAACAGGCAGGTCTTAAAGTCTTCATGTTTTAAGGCAGCTAGTAAAATGATGCTGGAATTCAGAGTCCAAAACTTAGAATAATTCTGAAGGTGCTGGTGCAGGGAGCAGGCAAGAAGCCTAAGACTCCAGATAGGTTATGGCTCCTGGGATGGGCCCAGAAACAGGATGGCAGCAAAGAGAACACCACATAGACCCATGGGTGCATTTATAATGTGCTTAAGGGACTTGAATGACATGCCACAGTAACCTTCATCCTGGAGTTGTCAAAAATCAAAGCAGTGAGGGGTAGAAATATCCCATTTGAAAATACCACACTGACTTAGAGTAGATCTGTGGCCAAGCTCCAGCACCTCTGTTGACCTATGTGAGCTTAGGTTAGTTGCATACTCTATGAAATTATCTGTAATAATACCCACCCCAAAGGACTTCTTTAGGTATTAAGTGAATTAATATATGTGAAAGGGCTTCTGCTATGATATGAATGGTGGTTACTATCATTGCTATGTAGAAATGGTGTAAAGGCAGCTTGTTTGGGTTGGTAGCATGAGAGAATAGAGCTCTTGTCCCCAGCTCCAAGCCTTTCACTGAAAAATAACTCAGACAATTAGGATGCTGGTAAAAATGATAGGAGTACAAAATTTTTAAAGTAAGAACTAATCAGATATTTCTTTGTAAATATTTTAATAGTCATGAAATGTCTGAAGATTAAGTGTAGTCTTTGAGCTTTGTGATTTTCAGATTGCATAGAGGCTAGGCTTTTCAGAATGGCAGTGTTTTTCTTTGAAATTAACTTTTGAGCAAATCTGTACTCCTAAAAGCCTATCATCCTACATTAAGCCACCAGGTTAAGCACAAAGCCTCTGCAAGGATTTTTTTTTTCTTTTTGCTTATGACTTTCTTAATATTTTACACTTTCTCACCACCACTGAAACCTTGGGAACACACAAATGAGAGATCACAAGACCATAACGTTAGTCCCTGTGTGTAATTATAACTCTAAATATAAATAGCATTTGTTCCAGTACTGTAAGTGGAAAACTTTTGTGGAGATCCTAAATGATGATTATCTTTTAAATGACTTTTCTTGCCTTCCTCCCCTTCACCTATATCTGGCATTTCTCCTCATGCTATCTCTCCCCAACTCTCCACTCCCCCCATTGTCCCTCCCCTCTTTCCCCCCAACAGACCCCAATGTGTAGTGCTCCCCTCCCTGTGTCCATGTGTTCTCATTGTTCAACATCCGCCTATGAGTGAGAACATGCGGTGTTTGATTTTCTCTGTTCTTGTGTCAGTTTGCTGAGAATTATGGTTTCCAGGTTCATCCATGTCCCTACAAAGGACACAAACTCATCGTTTTTGATTGCTGCATAATATTCCATGGTGTATATGTGCCACACTGCCATGTGTGTACCTATGCAACAATATTGCATGTTCTTCACATGTACCCCCAAACCTAAAATGCAATAAAATAAATTAAATTAAATGACTTTTCTTAAATGTGTGAAATAAACAGGGTGTGATGGGTTGGAAAAAAATTCTTTCACTCATCCGAAAAATTCAATCTGCCCATCACTCCACCTTTTAATATTTCTTCAAGGATGTACATTTTTCTTGAGTGCTTAGCAAAGTGCCTAACACATAGTGTGCAATTAATAAAAGTTGAATGAGAGAAAGAGAGGAAGAGGGAGAGAGAATGAGGGAGGAAAAAAGGAAAGAAGTAACAGGAAGAAAAGAAAGGAGGACGGAAAGAAATTAAGATTAATGAGGGAGAGAGAAAAGAAGAAAATTAAGAAGAGAGAAGGAGAGAAGAAAGAGAAGAAGGGACTTAATGAGGGAAGAAAGGAGGAAAGAATCAAAGGAGACAGAGGAGAAAGGAAAGAGGGAAGGAAGTCATTTAAAAGGAAGTAAGAGATTGAAGAAAGGGAAGCATAAAGAAAGAAGAAAAGAAGGGAGGATGAAAACTCCTGTCACATAGAATGCTAAAAAAAAAAAGAGCAAACTTAAGTTATCCACCATGAAAGTCGATTTAAACCCAAGCATAAAACGACCTGGCACACATAAATTATCCCACTGAGGTCAACCTAAATATCCTAGAACAAAGTGGGACATTCAGACTGATCTTTTTGAGTCAGTCATTTGACATACCTGTATATGTGAATGCAACAAACATATCTCACAGCTATTCCATCCCAAGGTTCAACCAATTTCTTTCTTCCATCCTGCTTCTCATTCTCTCTTTGCTCTACCTCTCACTCCATAATGGGTCTACCCAATGCCTGAGGCTTACTCCCTTCTGAGGCCTCAGCTTGTCTTTGGGTCTAGGTAAATATTGAGTGAGGTGGTCAATTGGGGTTAGAATGCCAATTGACCTCGATATTTAGTAGCTTAAAATGTTAAATGCTAAAGAGTGTCCAAAAAACACTATATCAAACTGTCCTGGCATCAAAATGTGTACCCTTCAAAATGGTAGCATTAAATGGGCTATGTCCAATTGTCATGTACCTGTTATTGAGGGGCTCTTGTTTTTTACTGGTTTCATGTTTTCATCATCGATGACCAATAAAAACAATGGCCAACATTAGTGATGTTTTCATCATCAGTGACCAATAAAAACAACCAAAGAAAACAAGTAGTTATTCAACCTTGCACCTGGTTCGAGGGAGGTACTGGCAATTCTTAATTAGCTTCCTAGTGGTCAGGAATTCTAAACTGGTGCCAATTTAATCAGGCTTTTGGCTTACTGAAAATATCATCTACTTTAGTAGATCAGAGCAATTGAGGGCGATTTTGTTTTTCTTTTTGCTTCTTTATCATAGAATAAAGAATGCACTGTTCCCTTTTATGGGTCCTTACTCCACACAAATGCACCTTCATCTGAAGTCTTGAAAAGAAAGCACTGGCTTTACCATGGAAGACCTTCTATGATACCTAACTGATGAAGTTACACACCGTTCCCCACCCTTGTATCGCTCAATTCTTCTCTCCTCTAGGCCCCATTTGTTGGCTGTGTAATTACATCCTGTCTTCCATAATTTCCAGATTCCCCAACCTTCTTTTTACCACTCAATGTAGCACCGGGTCATCAGCTCTTTGCTAATATCATCTGATGCATATTGACATGCCCTTCCCTTCATCTTTTCAAACATATTTTTATAAGGGAATTATATTCATTGTCCAGGCTAGAGTGCAGTGTCTGGGATTACAAGCATCAGCCAAACACAGCTACTTTTATTATTATTATTATTATTATTATTAATTTCAGAGATGGAGTCTCACTATGCTGTCCATGCTGGTCTCAAACTCAGTTTCAAGTGATCCTCCAGATTCAGTCTCCTGAGTCACTAGGATTACAGGCATGAATTACTGCACCTGCTTCCACCTTCTCATGGTCTTTGCTCACCTCTTTAGCCCTCTTCCTATACCTAACAGCATAAGCCCAGCACCTTTTGAACTCCTAAAGTTTAAATTTCCATTTCTTTCAAATAGTTGTGATATTTTCCTGAGCTTTTAGACAGCTAGTCACTGTTTCTTCTCCCTGGATTTATTACCATTTTTACCTCCATTTTAGCTTTCATTTATTCAACAAAATGATTTGATTTCCCACCATGTGCCAAATTCTGCCTATAATATTTCTATACCAACCATGTCAACAACAGATTCCTATGCATCATCCATCTAAACTTGCCATTTCTTTATTCTTGACATACATTTTTGTGGGTACAAGGTAAAAATTATGGGGGAAAAAAGCCCTTCTTACAGTTACAACAGATATTTCAATTCCCTGGAACATAGCTCTGTTAATGCAGCAAGTATGTCAGGAATGTGTAAAGTTAACACTGTGCATGCAGTGTTTCTTCTTACTGCTAATATAATGGGAAATTTGGGGGATAAGAGAAAATTCATCCTGAAATGACTGGCACAACTCCACAGATTCTTTCAGAACAACCATTACTCTACAACAGAATATAACCCTGATTGAGCTTCAAAGGCCAAAACAATGACAAAAATAATTGATACACTACCTTCATTTCATTAAAAATTACCTAAATCTGTGATTGCTAGATTGCTTATCCAATTTCAGTCATATACCTCCTGTGAGCATAGCAGAGGATAATTTTTTAATAAAAATCTTAAGAGAAAAGGAAAGAAGGAAAGTAATTTGAGCAAGAGAAAAAGTTCGGGATTATAAAATCTGTTCATACAGTTTATGCTGACAGATCTTTATTCTGTACTGTGCTGTACTGACTTGTTTGATAGATACAGTTTATGATCATCTCAATTTAGGAGATTTTTATTCTCTCTTTAAGAGTGAGAGACAGCCAAGCTCATTGCTTTTGCAATTCAAGAAAATAAATATTTAGGTCAGATCTTCCCCTCAAAATAACTGAAATTCAAAAAATAGAAAGCATAAAAAAATAAAAAGCTACCTCACCAAAAGGACAATTTGGGGTGCGTGAAGGAACAGTTTGTACTTTTGCTGAGTTCAGAAAAACATCATTTAGAGGGCGACTATGAAATGCAGTAGTAAATCAGCAGCTTAGTTAACTTGCTGGCTGGAGGGCACGCCTGCTTTGCTGCAGCCTTTATCCTTCACGTCCCTCATCCCTGGGCCCAGAACGCCAGGCCAGATCATTTGCGGAAGTGCACCACTGCCATCTACAGGAGCTGTTGCACTCACACGAAATGTCCTGGGTCAGGTCACACCACTCCTCCGTATAACTTGCTTTGTGTGCTATCTTTACTAGAAGACTACAGTTAATTTTTCATTAAGAGTAATCACTCTGTGAAAAGCCTAGGTCATTGTTTAATTAACATCAGCAATAAATGGACTAAATAACCTTAAGGGGTAGTATCCTTGTTGTAGGCAACCTGTTTTTAAATCCAGTGGTTTCTCTTTTAAATAAATAAATCAGTAATCCATCTACTGGATTGTTCACTGTCAATGCATGACAATACAAGCAAAAGGACTCGTCTAGGACCAGAATATTTTCCTTGACCTTAGTTTCTAAAATATTCTCCAAATAAAGAGTTCATTTGTTTTCAAAAACATATAAAAGCAAGTGAATAGGATTGCTCTTTTTTAAAAGAAAAGCACACTGGTATGTTTAGTATTTGAAATATGATTAGACATTCCTATCTCTACAGCACAGCTTACCTCAAGGAAGTTTACGTAGAGTGAGTCCCCAGATGATGATTTTGGGTTTGTTCAGCAGGTGATGTCCCATGTGGAGAGCAATACCGAGTTATTCTAGAGAACAGCCTCCTACAAACATATTTCCAGTATTTATTTATATTGGAGCTCCCTTCGACATAGCAGGATAAATTTTTCATATGAGACCAGAGATGACCAATAAACACAGAAAAGCTCAGTATCAAATCAAACAATAACTCCCGTGCTGGTTTAGATGGTATTGTCCCTGCTTTGATAGTAAGTCTGCATGTGTCGTTTGATAAATCACAGACAACAGTATGCTTAACCATTCCAGATTTTCTCTTTTTTTCTCTGCACAAACACTCTGAAGACAATGATTTTAAACCTCACATTTTCTGTGCCCTCCTCAGAAGCCTCCTCAGAAGTGTGCTTCTGAGGAAGGCACAGAAAATGTGAGATTTCTTTCCCTGCTTTCCAGTTGGTTGACCGCAATAGCACTGCTAACTTATTGAAAATGATATGAAAATCAAAAGGATAATTAGAGCTCATTTCTACTTGAAACAACAGCCTGAAATTTTCATTGAATTTATACAAATTCGTGAAAAATCAGACTTGGCATTATCTCTTCCTGAAATGTCTTGCTCATACCATGAGGATCCATCTTCTCAGCTGGGGCTGGGGAAGTGAAGGAAGGGCTGTAACGTCATGTAGGTTTATTGCTGCTGCATCCTACCATTATTTTTCTTCCCTTTGTTTCATCTTTCTTATGTTTAAATTTATTTTATTCTGTCCTATTATTTGCATCTGTGAAAGGAACCCTAAATCCTTTTTAGAATGAAGTGAGAATAAAAATAAATAGGTATATAAATTTTGTTCCTGAAGTTTATGATCACCCTTAACACTTTTCATTCTTAACTTCTCCCTAGAATCCTGTGGATCTGTCCAAATGAATGAAACCACTGTTGTCGATTATGAGTCCAGGCACTGCCTGTGACTGCCACGTGCACCTCAATGTGCAGTTCCCTCCCGAGGTGGATGGCCATGTGTGTAGCCAGCTCACCACATCCCCTGCACAAGGAGCTTTAGCAAGACCATCAGAACAACAGGTTCTTCAATTGTGTATTACTTCCCCAGGGCTACCATAACCAATTACCACATAGCTGGTGACTTATAACAATAGAAATTTATTCTGTCACAGTTCTAGAAGCCAGAAGTCTTAAAACGATGGTGTTCTCAGGGTCATGCTCTCTCTAAAGCCTCTGGGAGAGGATCCTTCCTGGCCTCCTCTAGCTTCTGACATTGCCAGCAATTCCTGGCATTCCTTAACCTGCCAGGATCATTCCCATCTCCACCTTCACCATCACATGGTCTTCTCTTCTATGTCTCTGTCCTCACGTGATGTTTTCTCTCTATGTCTGTGTCCCACTGCCTTCTTCTTAGAAGAATACTTATCCTTGGATTAGGGTCCACCCTAATCCAGTATGACCTATCTTAACTGAATTATACCTGCAAAGACCCTATTTCCAAATAAGGTCACATTCTGAGGTACCAGGTAGGCATGAATTTTGGGGGAACTCTACTCAACTAGAGTAATAGTACCTATCTTAGCTATAGGTACTATTACCTGTAGTACCTATGCATAGTATAGGTGACACATACATTGTACTCTGAGTGGCACATACTGAGCATAAATGTAATGGTAGTTCTTATTAAAAACAAACTATACTTTGGCTTCTCATAACTTTGTCCACAGTAATATTTTTCCATCAGGGGTACAAATTCAAAGTGTCTTTTGTTGTTTTTATTTTCATACTTTTCTTTTTAAAGAAAGCTCTTTTGTTTTATTTTTGATATTTTGTTTTTATTTTCAAAAAATAAAGGTGTCTTTTATTGTTTTTATTTTCATACATTTCTTTTTAAAGAAAGCTCTTTTGGTTTATTTTTGATATTTTGTTTTGCTTTTATTTACAAAAAAAATAAGGTGTTCTGTTTACATACACTAAGCAGGATACTTCTCTACGGAAGACAGGGAGCTTCATTACGTACTTTGACACTCCTAGTGGAAAGGTGGGTTGGATGAGTGTGCGATACAGAGGTTAGGTTACCAGATGCTTGCTAGATACTAGAACCATCTATCTCCTTTGGGACTTGGCAGTTCTTCAAGTCTGAATGGCTTGGGCCCTTCTCAGAATTCCATCCACACTCACCTTCTTCTCACTTGCTTTCCTTTTGCTTCTGGGCACCCTGGGTAGTACTCTTTTATTCTCCCTCCCCATCCATTAATCCAGAGAAGCTTATGAAAGCCTAAAGCATAAGATGCAGCAAAGCTAACATGAAAAGACATGTCAGATAGAATTCAGAGCAACACCAAGTAATTATTAGACTCCAGCAGATTCAAAACAGAACCTCCACTGAGAGAGAGAAATAAAAGATTATTCTATCCATTTGATG
This sequence comes from Cheracebus regulus, assembly GCA_963574635.1. Taxonomy (NCBI): domain Eukaryota; kingdom Metazoa; phylum Chordata; class Mammalia; order Primates; family Pitheciidae; genus Cheracebus; species Cheracebus regulus. The sequence goes on from CAUYQU010031526.1 coordinate 10,502, forward strand.
TTCTTGCTAACCTAATAGCCTTTCTTACCATCACTCATGCTCCAGAGAATTTTGTCGTGGAATGAATTTTGGATGTTGTACTCTTGCCTCATTTAAAGAGAACCAGCTCTGGCTTTACTATGGTTTACAAACAATTATGGTTTTAAAATATTTTAAAGCCTGTGTTTTATACCATTAGGTGTTTATAGAATTCCCTTGGCCAGGATAAAGTCCCTCTGCATTCAATACACAACAATGTGTATGCATTCTCACATTCTGGAAGCCATTTCAGAGCACATGGATGGTATGTGTATGCTGGTGTGTGTTGCCAGTATGTCTATGAGACGAACAGGCCATGCAGAAGACATCTGTAAACACAGTCTCTTTTCCCACACATATTTGCTCTCTGAGTCAGCAGCACACATATGGCAGGAAGAACTGGAACATTCTTCTTTTAGGGGGTAAATTTGGAACCAAGAGTTGATGTTTCTCCATCTGTGCAGCAGTGGAAGACATTTAAAATAAATACAAGCTCTTGTAATCTAAGCCAGAACCAGGGAGGAACAGGATCATGCGGGGACTTATAACTAAGAAGTGGTAAAATCAGACGTCTGTTAAGAACAGGAATAGTCTTTCTTCATTTGAGAGAGGGCCATGTGTCTCTAACAGAACATAGCACTCACTTCAGCTAGAGGCACCACCTTGTAAATAAACCAGCACAAACCAGCCTCTTGCCCATGGCTGATGAGATGAAGAAGAAACTATTGGATTATTTCACCCTGAAGTTAAGGAAGCTTCTGCCTCAGGTCCCTGCACCTGCTCAGAGTCTCATGAGGACTGCAAGTTGCTGGGAAGTGTGAAGCATTCTAGGTGGTAAGGAAAAGCCAGGTGGAAATCAGAGATCATTTTGATGTAAGCATTTCTGGCAAATTGCTTTAAAAGGATCTAAAGAACTGCTGGGCCACCAAGACTCTAGTAATTAATGGTGAATTATTCTGTCATTTAATCATTTACCTAATTTTTAATTCATAATTTTGTCTTCTTTTTCTAGAACAAAGAGGGAGCCTCAAAACGATATATACTGCTGACCACACAAAAACTGGGTATGCCCTTGGCTCTCACTCAGGGAGCCAGAGCCCCACCCCTCTTTCTGGAATTAGCACTGAGTTAGGAGAGGCAAACAACCATGGCTGGAGGTAAGCAGGCCAGTGCACTTTCTCCTACTGTTAGATGCAATTGAGTTTCCCAGGTTTGAAGTGTCTGACTGCAGGCCATATAAAACGATATAAGGGTAAAGAAGGTGATGACCAAGGAGAGAGGACATTCACCCAGTAGACTCTTCTTGCAGAGTCTTAACACTATAGGTCCACTCCCTGCATGGACCAAGAATCAATTAAAACTATACCTTTCACACTCATTAGAACTCTAACTAACCCTTCATGAAGAAGCGGTTAGCTTCCCCCACAGTACTCGTGGCTGAGGCCGGAGGTCCTCAGAAAGGGGTGGTCATGAATTCTAAACCAGTGTGAGGATTCAGGGAATATGGGGCTAGGAGTACATGAAAAAGGAATTCCTAAACAGATTTGTCATTGGTTTTTGGTCATAACAACAGCCTTTCACGGCTCCTGTAGCCAAGAAAATACTCAGGAAAGAGAAACACAAAGAATTAATTCCCTATCCTCAATCCTCCCAAACGTTAACAATAAAGATTCCTTTTGAGGTTAAAAACAGGGGCTCTGCTACACCCATGTTGCATTTACGTGATTGGAGGACATCCCCTGCTGGTTTCATGCCAAGGAAAACAAGACTGCAAAAAACACCTAAACTTTAAATTACAGCCCAGGTGCTGATGATGAGGAGCTCTTGTGGAAGACGAAATGCATGAGCTTTGCTCTGAAACACGGCCATAAAGACTGGGACTGCTTATTGTCAAAGTAAATTTCTTCTAACAACGGGCCTTTATAAATGTATATGTCAGTTCTCTAGAAGTATGGTAGTACCTAAAGGCAGGGATGTGGATTACACTGGGAGCCCAAACACTTAGATGAGAAAAAATGTTATATCATTTAAAAGTTTCGGATCTTTCAGGGAAAATGAGTTGTATAATAATGCTGAAGACCACTCTGGAAAGAGGGAAGAAGGAAGCAAGGGATATCCTTAGAGAACCAGAGAGATGGACTGGGAGGTCAAACCACTTCGAAAATGTATTATGTTATTAGATTCTTGATGGCAATGACCTTTGTTTATTCATCTACCGATGCCCTATAAAATTTATCACAATGTTCTACACATCATAGAAACTTAGTCAATATTTGTTGAATGAGTATATGAAGTTTAACAAATCAAGCTTAACCATATAATAGTAGGTATCAATGAATTAGGTCAGTAGTTTTTCGAATTATCTGGAGAGCTTTTTAAAAAGATGGTGCCCCACTCACACCAATTAAATCTGGGATTTTGGAGTTTGGGACACAGATATACATATTTTTCAAGAGTTCTTTAAATGGTTCTTCTATATAGAGAGCAGTGAAGACGACTAAGTTGGGTACTAAGCCAAGCTCCCTTCTAAGATCAAAATTCTGTGGCCTCTAAAACATCATCAGGCTCTTTGGATAACGTGTCAGTACCAAGTATAAAACTCCTTTGACTGTAGCCAGGATCAGCTATATAATCTGTGGGCTCAGTGCAAATAAAAATGCAAAACTCCTTATTCAAAAATTATTAAAAATTTAAAATTATTAAGAACTTCAAGATAGCAACAGCAGAGCATTAAATCAAGTGTAGGATCCTTATAAGCTTGGGCCTTATATGACTGAGCTGGGCACACACAGAAAGCCAGTCCTGTCTATAGTAGCCAGTCCTGCAAAGTCACTACCTCATAAATTCTATTTGCATCACAACTACAACTCTTTGTTAACGTATTATCAGAGAGATCATTCTTGGATACTATTTCCTGCTCCACAAAATTTTGAAAAATAAAAGATATTGGAGATAATCTGGCCTAACTTTATATCCAAAGAATGAATTTCTTTCAAGTTGCCTCTGTTACACTAAAAATCAGATGAATAACCTACTGATTTAGATTTCCCTGTATCTCATTTTCTTCATCTGTATATGGAGACAGAATTGCCCACTGTATCCTGTTGCTATGAGAATTGAGATGTGTAACACAGATGTATTTTTCTGTGGTCCACCATGGTTGCTCTGAACCAATTTTAGGGCTAAATTTAGTATTTATTGGTTTCTACAAAATGTAGCCAAAGCCACAGTTCATTAATAAAGAAATATATATTTTGCAGAAATTATATGGGAAGATGGGGGAAAAAAGATTTTATACTGTAGACCCCACAGCAAAAACATCATCAAATTCCCCATCAAGTATCTCTACTGTTCCCTCAGAATTTCTCTCCTCTGGCAGCTACCCCATCTCACATCGTTTTCTTCCCTAAATTAATCTCCCTAAAAATCTTCCTCATTCTTCCTCGATTGTTTTGAAATACTGAGTTACCTCTTCAGCTTACAAATAAAATTCAGCAAAATAAAAGCTTGCTAATCAACCGAGCCGTGATCATCTACTGTGCCTTGAACACGTTCTGTGAGCATCTCAACACCACACCCAACGCAGGAGGCATCTCAAAATGTCCCCTCCCCCAGGAAGATAGCACAGATTTGGAAAAGTCTGCTGCCAGAAAAATAAGATTTCCTCCATATATCTATATAGGTAAGTAACTAGTTCACAATAAATGTTCCTCCTCTTCTTCCTCTCACCTTTTTCTCTGTTTCTATCTTCACACTTTCAGTTAGGAGAGAAATTCACTCACAAGGTAAATTCGTTCTATTTATCAACGGCTCTACTTGTTGAAAAATGCCTTCTTATATTGACTCAAAATCCACTTCCCTGTAACTTCTGTCTAATGCATGCCATTCCCTCTAGGACAAGTTAGTACAAGCTTCATTCTTTTCCAAGATTACCAGTAGCTTCTTCCTTCAAAGGTTTCTCTCAGTTATTCACTGCTCTTCATGTGACAGAATTCCCAAATTCTGGAATGTACTGGCTTCCTTCTATTGAATAGGCTCCAACTTTTCTTTATACCAAACTAAAAACAATATCCTAATGTGGTTTTTGATGTAGTCTAAACTACCAAAGGATCATTTCTTATCTAGTTCTGGGCACACTCTGATTTAATCAAAGCACTTCAATTTTCTCAGCTCTTAGGGAAGCTCTCTCAAGAGGCTCAAGGGTAGAAGTAAAGCAATGGTGTGAAGTCTTGTGGTTTAATCACTAATCATGCTAAAGCAGGCCACCAAAAGTTTCACAAGTCAGGGACAGAATGATGGGTAGAACTCAGAGCAAAGTCATCAAGTAGCATTAATTGAAGTTTTAACATCCCAAGTGACAGGGTTCCTTACTCCAGTTGAACCCGGGGAATAAATATCACTCAGCAACAGTTTTCTGGTCTTATGTCTTCAGTGATTCAACAAATCAAATACTTGGTATCTGTCAGTCACTGTGCTGACATGGTCCCATTCTCAAGCAAGTTAGAGCCTAAGGAAAAAACTGAACAACTAGGGTAAAGGCTATAAAAGAATATAATAAAGTCTAATAAAAACAGGATAAAAGGAGGGACATACATTAAGTGTGTATGGTCAAAAAAGATGTCTTTGTGTAGATAATATTTAAGCTGACATCTGAGAAAAAAAAGAACTAGCCAGATATAAAGTAGGTGAAGAGAGGTTAAGGGCATGCTAGGGGGTGGGGTCAAAAGTCCTAAGGGAGAAAATGTTAGTGTGTTTGAAGGAGCCGAATGCATGTCAGTGTGCTGAAAGCTTAGTGAATCAGAGGGAGGAAGGCAGCAAATGGATGGAGATGAAGATAGAAAGTGAGCAGGGACCAAATCACACAAGCCCTGGAGAGCCATGGGTCAAAGACTGGGTGTCATGGAGTGCGTGCTATTAACAGTATGCAAAGAGCTTTCAGTGAGAGAGTAAAATGATCTGATTTAGGCTTTTAAAAGACAATCCTGGCTGCTTTGTAAAGGAGAAATTGGAGGAAAGCGAGAAAGGATGTCAGAGACCAGTTTGGAGGCTGTTGTATTTCAGGTAAAACTGATGGAGGATTGGATATCAATGGTAAGTAACAACACAGAAAAGATGAGAAGATTTGAAATGTAGTCTACTTATCACGGTCTTAACTGAACTTCAACTCATCCAATCCAGGTATCTACATATACCTAAATATACCTAGCCATTTTTAAAATACAGCCCCCAGGCAGGCAGCATTGGCATCACCTGGGAACTGTTCAGAAATGCCAGTCACAGGCTCTACTCCACACACTGAGCCAGAAACTCTGGGATGGAGCCCAGAAATCTATGTTTTAACAAGAGCTCCAAGTGATTCTACTATGTACTAAAGTTTGAGAGCCATTGACTTAGAGGAATTAATTAACTGGGTCTTTCTGAATACAACAAACATGCATGGAGAGCTACTGGGCCAATAGTATGTAATTAAAATACACTTGCTCTGTTGTTAATAAAACCTGGAATAACATAACAGACTCCAAATATTATTACAGTGCTCTGCAATCAAATCCTAGTTTCTACATTCTAGGAACTTATATGAAAACTTAAGACATTAAGGTCAAGAGAATCCTCTTCTGGGCCTGCTGGGACTTCTTTTGTCCTTACTTAGTCCCTGTTAGGCTTCTACTCTTGTGTTTTCCATGATGCTTTGTATAAGGATGGTTGCACCATGGGATCTGATCTTAGGCTTTAATGTCTGCTTATGAATTAGTTTAAATATTTAGTCTTTATTATTTAGTTAAATATTTAGTCTTTATTAAGGAGGATTCCATGGAGATTCCTCCTTCCAATATATTCTGAGAAATATTTGTTGCCTGCTTTGTTAATCATGTGAATGATCTTTTTGGTTTGCTTTGCTACTCTCTGTTTCATCCTAGGAAGATAAAGAAGTTTGATTTATTGCACTTAGTAGAAAAAGTCACTACCTAATCATATACATTAAAAGTTGCTGTCTCCTATGCTTAATGCCACAGAACTATATGCTTTTAAATGTTTAAAATGTTATGTATGTTTTGTCACAATAAAAAAATTAAAATTGTTTAAAGAAGGCACTGAATTACTACTTGATAACCAATATCCCCACAGGGCTATTAAAAGGATGAAATAATATGATATAGTAAATGACTGCAAATACTCATTGTCATAATTCTTGCATATTCTGAAATTATTATATTTATCCTCTTCAATTATCAGAAAACCTCAGAGTTGAACACAAGACATCTGTATTTAGAAAGCAGCCTTTTTTAACAATAGAGTTATACAAATGTGACCACAAATATTACTTGTTAGTTCTTACATCTCCTAGACCACATGCTTTCATCCTTGGTCTATCAAATATTCTAGACATTAGTGACTAAATTCGTATATTTTACAAATTTACTTTAGACCATATGTTCATCTTAATCCATCAAGGAAATAAAAATTGTACCATGAATCCCCTCACTTTCTTTTTTTACACTAAACCCAAGAAGTCAGTAAAAAGTAAAAGCTAAGCGGTTTCTAATTTTGGTTTACACGTTTTCTGTAAACTGCAAAAATCCACCAGAGGAGGATTTTTATGTGTAATAAAAACCTGCATAATTTTCTCAGAAGGGGGTTTCATACCATAAGATCCTCACCAATCTAGAAAGAAAATGCAATTCCTGATCTGTAACTGCTAGCACACCCACCTGTGCCTTCTTCCCTAATGAGATGAAATTATAACAGGGAGAGCAATTTGCAAATATCCTCCCCTTGGCTGATTTATGCTTCTACAATGTGTGTCAAATCCTTTCTGAATCCTTTTTGTTGCATATAAGAGAAGACATTTAGAAAACGATTTTGGAATGCCTTTAATCTTCTAAATCAACAATAAAGAAAAAAATGAAATAAAGGTCAAGGTTTTGATACACTGCTTCTAAAATACATCCCACACTGAGTAAAATACCATGAAATCATCTGTCAGAACTGACTTTCTTCCAGAGACTACATTCCAAGAGCGTGAAGACAGCGAAGTGGCTATTGATGGTTTTCTTAGATTCCAATGCACCTTAATCATATTCACAAGACTGTATGTTTTCATCACTGCAGGAGCTGGCAGAATTTTGTGACAATTCTGGGAAATGCTTTCAGATGGCTCCTTCTATGAATTATGAATGTTTTGCAAAGCTCTATGGTAAGTGGAATAGCCTTGGTCTCCACAAATGCAGGGGTGGATTGAGAGGGGGCCTTCCTTTGTTTCTTTGCCTTGAAAGTTAACATGGTTTGCAAACAGAGAAATTAAATCTTGTTGAAGGTAAGTAGATTAGTTATAAACAATTATTTTGTCTTACAAAGAATTATATTTGTTTATTGTATTCATTAGAGAAGATTATATAAATATCACCATTTTCTTTCCAGACTGTGCTTACTGTGACATGAATAGATTTACAAATGACTGCTTTTAGTTGCTAAAAACAAAAAACAAAAAAAACACTCATCATTCATTCTAGTTGTATTTTATAAAGTTGCCACAAATGCTGAATAAGCAAATACTATTTACTTATTGGGGAAATAAGCCATTGCTCCTAGGGGAAGTACAGGGCTAGGTTCCTACAAGCCTCTAGTCACACTTTTGTGAGTCTTGTTTTATGTGTGTCTCTGTTTAAACACATCTTATTTAATATATATTGTTGACTCATTAACATTGAACTCAGCCAACAGCACCATGACTCATGCCTGAATGAAGTTTATTGAACACATGTATTTTCTCTGTAAGGCATATTACAGTCTTCTACTGAGGAACAATAGACTACACTTCAGCACTACACTTGGGGACCATTGTCAACACTGAAATCACCAAAAAATCAGCACAAGCATGAAAAAATGGCACTCAGTCGACTGAGAAAGGGACTTTTGTTTACAATATAAATATAAGCTAAAACAAGAAGACAGAGCATTGCCTTGCTTGACCTCAGCTGGGAACATGTGCTTCAGATGAGTCAGATTTTTCCTGCTCTGCACATGTCCTTGAATGGCCATGAAATCACTAGAGTGTTGGTCTTTATATTATAAATACATATTAGCAAGTAGAAAAATTGACAAATACCGATTTCTCAAATAATGGGTATCACGGACTGTATACATAGTCACTGAGACCCGCTTGAGACCATTTTTCACCTCAAGATAGTGGCCAGTTGTTAGGACACAGTTGGGAAACCCCACCCTGTTATTGTGAGATCTCTGTTTGATTGTAGTCTTCATTCTATTTCTGCAGTCTCCAAACAATCTTATAAGAGAAGTTACCTTACATATTTCCTTTTGGAAATAGGTTCCATGGGTGAATTTGCTGTTGTGGCAAGATTTGAAACTGTCTAACCTGATAGGTGTGAACAGAACCTGGCTGGACTGTCTGCCTCTAACTATGGGGGAAGCTCCCAGCTTAAAAGTTCTGAGGTCCAAAGGCAGGCTGACACAGAATCCACATCTTAACACAGGAGATTCCAGGGAGTCATGCGAATGACCCCATGGAGGGTCAAGCTGGAACAGGAATGAGAAGGTGAAATATGAGAGAATGAGGCAGGGGCTGAGAAGATACACAGCAGAAAGACAAGCTTTCAAGGAGCTTCAGAGTGCACATCTGCATTTAGAGCACAAACAGTGATGGTGCTGGAATTTCCACTCTCTGAGGTATTTGGTATGTGAGTCCCATGGTAGGGAAAGTTATTTAGAAAAAAAATCATGCAAAATTGAAGAGAATGTTTATTTAATAAGCATCAAGTTTTGCTCAAGCTTAATAGATTCTCAACTGTATGACTTTAGGAAATACAATCTGTACAGTGACTCTGAAGTAACCACTTACCGCAGACAATAATACAAATCATTCCGCTAAAATAAACATCTCAAAAGTATCTGTCCAGCCCTTGGCTTCCCAACCACTCTGTGCAGATACGTGTCTATTTTATACCTAAATATTACCCAAAGTGAAAACTTTTAACTATCCACCTATACCTCATTTCTGTGCTTTATCACAATAAGTCCCTATTCCATGAATTTGCCTTTGCCATTTTTATTACGTATCAATGACTGTCTAAAAGATTCCTAGAAATTATTCAACTTTTGGTAGGTCACTCAAGAAAGGCCAAGAGAGAAATTTTCCACCAAATGAGTACTTTCTTCACTAGAGATAGAAGTGGAAGACTCTCTCAACAAGACAGCACAGAAGAGGTGGTGGGTGGTAAATTTCTTCCTTGTTTTTCTTCTCTAGTGTTCTGTAGATGCCTCTTTCATGATAGTTTTACTATATGATAATTATTTGTTGATATCTTTGGTTTTCCTCTAGATCCCAACCTTCCTTGATGAAAGGATGCTAGGTGCTTCATGAAGAAATGAACCCAATCATATACCAGGTCTGCTCCTATCTATACCTTATCACCTACATTTTTGGCTCTATTAATTAACAAAGAAGTGGGGAGAGAGTATAAATCTAATTATTTCTAAGGACTCATCCTGCTCTAAAGTCCTCTGAGCATTATGTGGGCATCAGGATCTGTCTGCATCCCAACTAATATGTTTTCACTGAGCTTCCTTTCCGGCTGGATGCACAGAGTGCCAATAAGAGTGTTGAAGACCTGCTCCCTAACCCTACTTGGATGATCTGTCCTAGTCCTTTGGAACCTTTTTTCTTTAACAGTATACTGTTGTAGAGATTATCCCACTGCCCAGGGAAACTCTGATAAGAAAGCAGAGACCTATACCCAGTCCCCAAATCTCATCTATGATTCAGGCATGAGAGATCATCATGGCTACTGATCCTTCTCTACCCTCTTTCCCATGCAAGTGATCTTACAGAATTTTTAGTATTCTAAAGATAGTCTAGAGCCATAAAAGCATTTAAAACAGCATTTTCTGAAGTAAGGGAAGAGTACTGGATTTGGAGTCTGAAGATTAAGAGTCAAAGCCAAGTTCCATCACTTCAGAAAAGTCATTGGTTAAGCTTTGAGCTTCAGTTTCCTCATCTGTAAAGTGGATGCATTAATAACTATCTTGTGAAGTGCAAATAAAATAATGGGTGTGAAAAGATTAGATGAACTAAAAAGGTATACACATGTAAGTCAGTGAGTGTAACTCAGCTCTCACCATACAGTCTTGAATCTGGTCCATTAAGCTCATTCCTGTCCCAGTCCCTTTTACTTGCCTCTCTATCTGCCTAGAATGCTGTTTGGTGGCTTCCTTCATGACTCATTTCTACTTCAACCATGTGTCTACTAAAATGTCACCTCATCAGAAAGACTCTCCCTGGCCTTTTATCACCTTAATCCACTTTATTTTTTCTTGGCAGCACTTACTGCTTATGCTTGTTTGTCTACTGCATCTCTCTTAACTGAAACACAAGGGTTTTGAGGGCAAAGACTTTGTCTTCTGCTGTGTGCCTAAAAGCTATAATGACCCACAAATAGTAGGTGCCTATTAAATATTTGTAGAATGAATGAATAGATGTGCAAATACAAGCTTAGGAACAAAAAACATCTAACCATGAGATGCAATTATAGCCAGAGAAGTAAAGAAGATGAACAGAAACTATTTGATCTGGAATTGACCCAAAGCAGAATTTTAGAATTTTATAAACAAAATTCTATCCATTTCGTCATAAGCAAAAATTATCAACACTTAAATTCATAAGTAGATTATAAATTACTGCAAACAAACAACTTGCCCTTAACTCTTTGTACGCCCCCTCTCCTATTGCCAAGCAGAGAACTCAGTGAAAGTGGATAAAATGTTAGTTTGTTTATTAAAATATCACTTCAATGCAGTGCCCCTGACAACTTACTAGGGTATTGATTTAGTACTAAGTTGGAGAAAAGGTAATAGCCCCTGGACAAATTAGACACTATTTATGTCTACAATTAGATTTCTTGGTGATATCTTGTTCATATAGACCCAATGCTTGTAAAAATCTGTTAAAAGTCACAGACTGGGGTGGGGAAGATGACTCAAGGATTGCAATGTATGGAGTGAAATACATGCTCCTCCATGAATTTCCCTTTCGTTCTTTCTCCTTGCTGTCTCAAGAAAGATGGTGATAAATTAGGAGAGGGGAGACTCAAGAAAGTTGGTGATAAATTAGGAGAGGGAAGATGATGAAGGGACCTTTGGAAAAGGAAAGAGGAGAACAGAAAATGAGAGGATAAAATCTAAGTGAGAGCACATGAATATGGCAGAAGATCTATGAGTCAAGAGGACCCGCGTTGACTGTGTATCTTGTCAGTGACCTACAGTGATGAAAGCCAACTGCACAAAAAAGAAAATACCTACAGGAATCTTGCAAATCAGCAAAAAATCATGGGACAGTTATTTTAGAATATGTACACAAATTCCTTATTTAAAATGTTAAGTATTTTAAATCTATTCATTCTGCAAATATGTATTAAATGCTAACCATAGATATTACTAAACCGTGGAGATCCCTCTTTCTCTCTCGCTCCCTCTCTCATCGTATGACACACCTTCTCCCGCTTCACCTTCTGCTCTGATTGAAAGCTTCCCGAAGCCCTCACCAGAAGCAGATGCTGGTGCCACACTTCTCGTACAGCCTGCAGAACCATGAGCCAAACAAACTTCTTTTCTTCATAAATTACCCAGCTTCCAGTATTCCTTTAGAGCAGTGCAGAATGGACTAACACAAAGGGCATTCAACAGAAGGACAAAAGATGAAAGGCTGTTCCAGGAGGGGAAACCAGAAGCAGATTTAAGAGTTGGAGTCATGAGAATAGGTAAGAACTCTTCGGGGTGAATGGGTGGGAATGAACAAAGAAGACAACTGATATCAGAGCTGCAAGGGACACCTACATCTAAAGCTTGGCCAGAGCAAAAAGAACTGTGGCGAAGGGAGCCCCTCTTGCGATTAGGCCGGCTCTTGTAATTAGCTAGTGGAATATGGGAGGAAATGGTGTGTGCCAACCTAGGCCTGAGCATGCAATCATTTTGCTTGACCCTTAGCTGGATGCCAATGCCCAAGGTTACCTGACGCCATACTGTAGATGTCAGGGACTCCAACAGCTTCAGTTCTTCATCTCCATCTCCACTCTTACCACCACCACCTTCATGAGAGTAGGGCATGGTCAAAAAATAAACTTACTGTGTTAAGACCCTGAGATTTATTGTAAGAGTTAGGCTATTCCAATGAATTCAGAAATTTTTATTTCAAGATGTAATATAACGTTAATAACTAGAGATTTACACAACCATTTGAACGGCTAGGGTACAAAGGTGAAAGAAAAACCACAGCTGGCCTACAGGAAATTTGGATGAATACGAATCATAGGAAGCTCCTGTTGATAATCTCCCTTGACTGCAGCACCAAAGTGGGTGATTTGCAGGAGCTCTCCTAGAAGCTGCTATAAATCTCACATCTGCTGACTGTTCACATGTCTACTGGCACCTGCCACCAGAGAAAAATGGCTTCACCTTTCTTTTACCTTCCAAATCTTGTGCAGTGCTTCTCTTTGGCAGAATCTAACTCAGAACTCTGAGGAAACAGAAAATCTAGAAGATTTAATTTTACTGCCTCTACTCTGAAATCCAACAGAGTTTGGAAGGGGACTGGGAAGACATTACATTGATTAAAAAAAAAACTAGCACAAAATGAAAAGAAAGAAGAGAGGAAGGGAAAGGAGGAGGAGAAGCAACCTTTCTGTGGACTCTAAGAGATAGAATGGTGCTGCCAATATTGCAAGGATGTCATATAGAAGCAGTACTTAAAAGAGGGTATTGGCATTACCAGTACAGTCACCAGACACCAAAGAAAAAGAGCTCGGTAACATTATAGAGAAAGTACCTGACTTAGCTGAGAAAAAGTGAGACACTTGGATCAAAAATATGGAAGAAAAGAGTAAGTTTTAAGAAGAATATATATATCTTAAAAAGAACAGTGTTGAATCAAAAATAAGGAAAATGTGCCCAGGCACTGTGGCTCACACTTGTAATCCCAGTACTTTGGGAGGCCGAGGTGTGTAGATCACATGAGGTCAGAAGTTCAAGACCAGCCTGGCCAACATGGTGAAATCCCCTTTCTACTAAAGATACAAAAAAGAAAAAATGGCCAGGCATCGTGGCGCATGCCTGTAATCCCAGCTACTAGGGAGGCTGAGGCAGGAGAATTGCTTGAACCCAGGAGGCAGACATGGCAGTGAACCGAGATCATGCCACTGCACTCCCACCTAGGTGAAAGAGCAAGACTCCATCTCAAAAAAAATAAATAAATAAGGAAAATGTTAGTAGGTTTGGGAAAAGTAACTAATCACTATAACTGAAGAAAGAAGGGAAATAATTTAAAAGGTTCTTATTTCAAAATCCAACCCAGATTTCAAAATGCATAAGAGGTATATACAAAAGTGGTATGAAAAAAACATAGATCAAAAGGTCTAGAAAGGACTTAGACTGGCTATTTCAAGCTTTTCATCTTATAATTGAGAAAATCAAGGTCCATATTGTCCCAGTGAATTGCCAAATTTACACAATAGAGATTAAAATATAGGAGCTAGAATCTAGCTGAAATCAGGGGTTGTAGCCGAACCAGACAGAAGGATCTAGCTCTGCCCTGCCACCACCAGCCTCCCACTCTTCAACTAGGCCTGGGACCAAAAGAAATTGTCCTGTGGGTAAAATGAGTGAGAATAAGAAGGTAGTGTCAGACAGTGTTGTGCCTGTCTGAAGATCTGGTTTGCCACTACACGCTCACCAGAATGTCTAAAAGTAAAAATGTTGACAATACCAAGTGTTCACAGAGATATTAAGTGGATCTTCCATATAGTACTTTAGCAGGAATATAAATTAGTTTGCCTCTTTGGAAAACTATTTAGAAGTATTTACAAAAGCTAAAATATGTTTATTCTATGACCAAACAATATCACTCTGGTATATGCCCAGAGAAATGTATGTCTATTGACTAAAAGACATGAGCAAGAACATCTGTAATAACTCAGTTCATAACAGTGAGGGATTGTGTCATGGAAAACCAATTCCACAAGGGGCGTGGTTTCAAAGGCAGAACTTTTCCCAGCGACAGGCTGGCAGGCCTTCATCCACATCCCTGTCCCAGAACTTAAGAGTTCTTTGTTTAACTTGCAAGGTCTAGGTGGAAAGCCCAGGTGAGCTTCCTTTGTTTAGAAAGACCACCAAAAGCTCTGAGGGAGGAGGCTTTGACTGCAGGCCAGGCAACAAATCCAATGTCAGAGTCGAAGATCAGTCACTCCAGAGGAAGTTTGGAAAAGCTCCTCTCACTGGACGAGAACTTGAATGGGGTGGGAGTAACTCCGTGGTTAAAATCCCTCCTACTCCCTTATCTATATGGACTCCATCTCTGGATCACCTCCCATGGTAATATGGGAGCTGTCTCTCACTCTCTCCCCATAGGGATTTCCTTCTCTGGGATCCCCTCCCACAATAGCATGGGAGCTCTCTCTACTTCAATGCAATGCCCCTGACAACTTACTAGGGTATTGATTTAGTACTAATTTGGAGAAAAGGTAATAGCCCCTGGACAAATTAGATACTTTCCCTGTCTCTCTCTCTGCCTAATAAATCGCTCTCTGCAAAACTCTTTGGATCCCATATTTACTTGAATCAGCTCACCGTGCTGCCAGGGCCCTCTCCCCATTCTTGGTTGAGAGAGAGCCCAAGAACCTCAGGCACATCACATCTGTGGAGGAAGCTGAGCCCCATCCCATCCTTCACCTTGGATACAACAAGACAAACCTAAAAACGATCTACATGTCCATCAACATCTAAGATCCATCCAGTTGAGTGAAATAAATGGTAGAATGTTTAGATAATGAAATACTGTACAACAATGAAAAAAACTATTGCTAGGCTCACCAATATGTGTGAATCTCAAACATCCTCTGTTGAATAACAACAAAGCCAGACACAAAAAAGTCTATATTGTGTGATTGTATTAATACAGACTTTAAGAATAGGCAACTCTAAGCTGTGGTAGGAGAAGTCAGAAAGTGGTGGTCACCTTTGAGAGGAAGAGGATATTGAGAACACATATAATGGAACCCTTGTATCTTTATGTAAGTGGTACTTGCATGGGTTTTTAAATATGTGAACATTTATCAAGGTGCGCACTTGAGATATGAGCTTTAATGTAATTTATATTTCAAAAAAAAGACATTTTTAAAAAGATTCAGTTTGGCCATCTGGTATGGTGAGTCACAATAAGGGGTTTCCAGTTCTGACTCCATCATTTTCTATCCATGCTCTTCTGGATAAATCATTTAACTTCCTAAATTTCAAATTCCTCATCTAGACGATGAAATCAAAACCTACACACTGTGTTGTTGTATTAGGTAAAAAGATGTGAGAAAGCTGTGAACTCTAAGATCCTGATATTAATGACAATTATCCTCTGGAATTCTCCTGTTTTATATAGGCCTACCTAAATACGGATTCTATGTGGATATTTTTACCCTAAGTAGTTGTGATAGTTAATTGTATATAACAACTTTACTGGATCCCAAGAGGCCCAGATACCTGGTTAAATATTATTTTGTGATGTGTCTGCAGGGGTTTTTCTGGAAGCGATAAGCATCTGAATCTGCAGA
Organism: Cheracebus regulus; assembly: GCA_963574635.1. NCBI lineage: Eukaryota > Metazoa > Chordata > Mammalia > Primates > Pitheciidae > Cheracebus > Cheracebus regulus. Next base: position 26,128 of record CAUYQU010031526.1, read on the forward strand.
CAGAGTAAGGAGGATTGCTATCTCCAACATGGGCATCTCAATCTACTGAGAGCTAAAAAGAATGAAAAAGTAGAGGAATGGAGAATGTGTTTTCTCTGTCTGACTGTTTGAGCTGGGACATCAGTCTCCTACCCCTATTCTTAGGCTTTCAGATTTAGACTGGAATTACACCATTGGTTCTCAACCTCTCTGGAGAGAGAGCTTCCTGGGTCTTCAGCTTGCAGAGGTCAGACTGTGGGTCTTCTCAGCCTCCATAATTGTGTGAGTCGATGCCTTATGGTAAGTAAATAAATATTATTTGTTCTGTTTTTCTGTAACACCCTGACTAATACAGAGGCCAAACAGCCCACCACTTATGATTTGAATGGTTCACAGAATAGGGCAAATGAAATGACTGTGACCAGGGCCCAGTTCCAAGACAGCTAGCCTCAGAAGGAATACTCCCTTAAGGCCCTGAATGGTTCACGAATGGTGAGTGTTAGAACTAGTCAAAGCTGAAGGCAGCAGAGCGTTTCTCTTTAGTAGACCTTGGGTAGCTTTGTACTAGACACATAGACATTAGGGAAAAGGTGGAAATGTGTAAAAATGGCTGATAAGTTTCTGAGGCCAGGGATATAAGAAAAAAAATCCCTGTAGTTCAAGAAACAAAGAAAACTAGTGGACATACAGCTGAGAGTCTACCATGCCTTGCAATACCCTGTCCTGAAAGCCCCGCCTTCTCTGTTTCATGCTTACCCCTGCAAAACATCCCTATATAGAGTCCTCCTCCAGGAAGCCTTTGGGGATTAACTGTAGACAATTCTAAACAGTCATTGACTCTGCCTAATTCCAATATCTCTCATTTTTCCCTTATTAAGAGGATATTTTATTGTGGTTTGCATGGTCTTTCATATGTATGCTTTGTAAACAACACTGTGTCTTCTGGGAGGCTTTCTTCATTCTCTTGTAATGTAGTTCTAAACAAAAGAAGTACTCAATTAATGTTAGCTGGCACTATGCCTGTCACATAAAAAATAACCAATAAAGATTTTCCAAATGAAGAATGAATGAACAAACACTGACCAATTCTTAACTGAATGCCTAATTTAGGGCCTGGAATAGTTTGGCCAGTAAGAGTAACAGAGTTTGATGGGTATTCAAATTAATATCTCATTTACAAATGCTAAGTGACCATTCTCACTGTTGTTGAGATAATAACTTTCATTAAATCAAAGTGTTTCTTTCTTCTTTTTAAAAAATTGCATAATCTTGCCTCAGACCTATTTTTCCATAATCTATTCTATCAAATTTACCTTTTCAGAACTTGTGATACAATGAGGTCAACAACTGCTCTTAAAATGAAAATGATATGGCATTTGGAAAAGGAAGGTCTAGTAGAAAGAGCATGTCCCTATGTCTTCAACCACCAGCAGCAGCATCAACAGCAGAAGCACAATTACAACAATAATAATAATTGGGAACATTTGTTGGAACCATATTATCCACCAGGGCCTAAGTGCTTTATATATCATTTAGCCTTCATAAAATCTCCATTAAGAAAGTTAAATACCACTATCCAAATCACGTGAACTTTCTGGGCTTCAGTTTTTCATCTGCAAAATCAAAGTGTTGAAGCAAAGAATAACAATATACAGCTGATTGCCAAACACACTTTTGAGTTGCTTTCATATATATGATTTAAGTTACTATAGCATTTCCCAGGAACAGCCCTGAATTTACTGAAAACTATCCTGGAAGCCAACTTTACGTATCTTGACCTCTAAAATACACAAATCAATTTCCAAAATTATTGTAGAGTTATGTAGTTTTATCGAAGTTTCTTGGGGAGACCAAGGGAAGAGGTTATATCACATGGCTCCCATGACACACTGTCTTTCTCCCTCAAACCCCTTGGCTTCTCCAGACCTAACTCCTCACCTCTCACACTTACAGTCTGCCCTCACTATACTTTTTTAAGAGCACATTTAAAAACATTAAACCAAACAAAACTAAGAGTTGATCAAAATAATAACCACCTATTCCCCTCATGCTTGCCCATGGGAGCCTTGATTCATCCTGCCAAAGAATTAACAACTCAATGGAGTAGATAAGGCAGATACCAGCAGACACACAGCTAGTATGCCGTGAATCTAGGACTTGAATCCTTATCCCAGTTTCTAGACAGTGTTATTTCTACTATACCACAAAATTACCTCTAAGGGTTCTTCCATCTCTGAAATAGTGCAATTCTTTGAAATGTAGAAATAAAAATGATGCAACAGTATAAACAAATAGCAATATGTACAATGTTCTTCAATTTTTGAGAACTACCAAACACAGTTTCCCCGTCTTTTACATGGTGTGTGGATTGGATTTGGAGTTATTGCACAGGGGAGTCCTTGGGCCAGTGACTGTCATGGTTTATTATGCCTGGGATCACTCCCAGAGATTTACCCCCCGGTCTCCTAGGCAAGATCTGGGAAAAATAAATAGAAGGAATTAGCATTAATTGAGCATCCAAAACAAACCACGTGCTCTGTTTGGCACTTACACTATTCTCATAACAGCCTCTCAAAACAGGCATTGTTCCCACTTTATGAGAACAATGAGACACCAGGAATCTAAACCACTCGTCAAAGTCCACATAATTCATATATGGCAAAGCTACATTTTGAATCCAGAGAACATTTGAAACAAAAGTCCTAGAACAATCTCTCCACTGGTATCTTGGTCCATTGGTGCTGCTGTAAGAGAACACCTGAGACTGGGTAATTTATAAAGAATAGAAATTTATTTCTCACAGTTCTGGAACCTTCAAAGGCCAAGATGGAGGGGCCAGAATCTAATGAGAGTCTTCTTGCTGCATCATCCCATGGTGGAAGGGAGGAAGACAAGAAAGGGTGTATGAGAGAAAGAGAGTAAAAGGGAGCTAAACTCCTTCTTTTATAACAAATTCACTCCTATGATAAGGAACCTACTCCCACTATATCAGCATAAATCTACTCACTCTGCCCTCATGGTCTAATCATCTCTCATCAGGCCCTACCCTCTCTCCCAACACTGTTGCTTTAGGGATTAAGTTTTCAACACATGCTTTCTTGGGGAGTACACATTCCAACCATAGCAACTAGACAATTGAGTATGCTAAAACCTAACAAATTTAACTATCCTTATGGGGCATATATATTCTGTAATCCCTGTTCTCTCACTGCTGGGGAGGTGAGAGTTAAGGACAGGTCTGCCCTGTCTGAGCACAAGTTGGTAGATCTCTGTTGTAAACTTTTCCTTCAAAAGGACAGCTGACCTTCCACCAGTCTTTTATGATAATACCTGAAATTATTATTACACATGAGAAATGGTGATGTGTTAAAGTGATGTATGGTAATGGTAAAGATAGCAAAGGAGACATTGATTTGAGAGGATATGTTTAAAAGGCTAAAGTGACGGTTCTTCTTGGTGAATGAGATTCAGAAAGTAGGACAGAGAAATCAAAGATAAGATAGGGAAATCTTGGGGGCCTCTCTGAAAAGAGGAGAGGAGGGTAAAAGAAGGCAGAGGTGTGAGTTCTCCTCTCTGAAAAGAGGAGTTCAGAAGGGTTGGAGGAGGTCCAATGTTCAGGGCCTGCAATGGGATAGAGATTGAAATCATTGAGAAGCAAAAAGAAAGCAGATTGAAGTCAGAAGGGTGGTGGAAAAACAAGTTTGGAGAGCTTTAAAGACTCGTTACCAAAACATCAGGGACAAAACATATGTCCCATTGCTCATTGCACAGAAAGCCAATCACTGAGACAACAAGTATTTCCAGAGAAGAAAGGCTTTAATAGGGTGATATCTGCAAAGGAGATGGGAGATCAGTCTCAAATATATCTCCTCAACCAACTAAGATTGGGAGTTCATAGCTGGAAAGGAATGTAGCTGCATGTGAGGAAAACAGGAATTAGGGAGGGGTAAAGAGACAATCATGACAAATAAGGAGTCTGGTATGACACTGTCTAGATGCAGTGATCTTGTGAGTTTCAATTAATACTATCTTGGAAGCCTGAGGGTCAGTCAGTTTCTTGAGGAAAGAACTCAGATAAGACAAACATCAATTTTTAGCTTTAAGATCAGGATGGTCAATTTCTATGTTTTATTATTATTATTATTATTTTATTATATTTTGGGTTTTGGGGTACATGTGAAGAACATGCAAGATTATTGTATGCAATAATGCATACAACATGCAAGATTATTGTACACACATGGCAGTGTGATTTGCTGCCTTCCTCCCCATCAACTATAGCTCCCCATGCTATCTCTCCCCAACTCCCCACCCCTTGCTGTCTCTCCCGTTTCCCCCCAACAGACCTCAGTGTGTGATGCTCCCCTCCTTGTGTCCATGTGTTCTCATTGTTCAACACCCACCTATGAGTGAGAACATGTGGTGTTTGATTTTCTGTTCTTGAGTCAGTTTGCTGAGAATGATGGTTTCCAGGTTGATCCATGTCCCTACAAAGAACATGAACTCATCGTTTCTTATGGCTGCATAGTATTCCATGGTGTATATGTGCCACATTTTCCCTGTGCAGTCTATCATTGATGGGCATTTGGGTTGGTTCCAGGTCTTTGCTATTGTAAACAGTACTGCAATGAACATTCGTGTGCATGTCTCCTTATAGTAGAATGATTTACAATCCTTTGGATATATACCCAGTAATGGAATTGCTGGGTCAAATGGAATTTCTATTTCTAGGTCCTTGAGGAATCGTCACACTGTCTTCCACAAGAGTTGAACTAATTTACACTCCCACCAACAGTGTAAAAGTGTTCTTATTTCTCCACATCCTCTCCAGCATCTGTTGTCTCCAGATTTTTTAATGATCACCATTCTAACTGGCGTGAGATGGTATCTCAATGTAGCTTTTATTTGCATTTCTC
>CAUYQU010031528.1:0-14138 GCA_963574635.1 Cheracebus regulus
TCTTAGTTTTCCTTCAGTGGACGCTCCTTCCCCACAGAGCTAGGTCTTCCTGGGTTTGGCTGTGCTTGCTGTGAAACTCTCAGTCCTCAGCACTCTCAATTGCTGTTTCTTTGTGGGAATGGGACCAGCAGAGCCCAACTAAAAGGGCTCCCAGTCCCGTTCACTCTGCACTGAGAAGTGCAGCGCCGGGGCGCCAGCAAAACAACTGCGCCGGCCAAAAGAGTCACGCTGGTGACCCGTGTGGCTCCTCTGCCGGGAATCTCCCAGTTTGTGGGCAACAAAAATTTGTCTGAAATTGCGGCGTCCACTCACTCTCTGCACTTTCACTGGGAGCTACAATCCTGAGCTGCTGCTAAGTGGCCATCTTGAATCTCTCTCCTCATTTTTTTTTTTTTTTTTTTTTTTGAGACAAGGTCTCATTCTGTCACCCAGGCTGGAGTGCAGTGGCATGATCTTGGCTCAATGCAACCTCTGCCTCCTGAGTTCGAGCATTTCTCGTGCTTCTGCCTCCCAAGTAGCTGGGACTACAGGCATCAGACACCATGCTTGGCTAATTTTTTGTTATTTATTTTTTTTTTTATAGAGACGAGTTTTCGCTATGTTATCCAGGCTGGTCTTGAACTCCTGGGTTCAAGTGATCCACTCACCTTGGCCTCCCAAAGTGGTGGGATTACAGGCATGAGCCACTGTACATGGCCTGCAATTCATTTTTTAAGTTATATAAATGTTTTGTTGCTTCAATAGAAGAACAGATGCCAGGGTGCTCTTTTTAAAAAAATTTATCTGTGTAAACACATGTTAATACTAATTTGAGTCACTACTTTTATTCTTTATTATCACATTTTCCAAGTTTTGGCACCCAAACTTGGCAAACATCATGTAGATTTGTACAAACATACATATACATATATACACATATTTATAGCCCCAGCTTCCTCATTAAACCTTGTGCTCAGGCTCCTGTTAAAAGAGGTAAAATGGTGAGAAGATAAAAATCAGGGAAAACATGAATAAATCCTGATTGACAAATCTTATTGTTATCAATTAAGGCAGACATTTTAAAGCAAAATCCATCACCTTACTAAAATTTCCACTAAGCTACAGCTTCAGATACTTACAAGAAAAATAAACATCTTTTAACATACTTCAATGTGGTTTAACAGCAAGCTAGCTGGAGTTATATTTCTTGTTATCTCAGTTGTAACTTTTTATTAAGAAACAGTTAATATTTCAGTGATTAAAATTTCAGGTGTTCAAAACTCAGGAAGGGTCATCATTATACTCTGAAGCAAAATTCTTCAGGTACTCATCTTTAAATAACTACCCAAATCCATCACAGTCATATTGAGGCTTTCAACTTTTAAAAACATTTAATGTTTGGTAACTAGATTTTTGTTTTTTTTTGTTTTTTTTTTTTCAATGTTTGGTAACTGAAGAGTAGATGTGATTAGTGTACTCTCGGTCTTTTGATTTTATTTTTTTCTGTAGAAGCTTTCCTCTTTTGTGATAATCCAGGCCCAAGTTCCTTATTATTCTGAAGAAATGAAATAGCTTCTGGTAGACAGTAATTTTCTACATGAGGAGGTGATTCCTATAAAAGGAAAAATAAATGATTTTTTTAAATGACTTCAAACATTTACATGATCTGGTAATATATATATTTTTAAAAATCTCAGACCTCTCAGGAATAAATCTAATAAGCTTAAAGGAAAATGCATATTCATTCCTAGGTTCCAGCAAATTAAACAAAATGGACGCTGTGGGACAAAGTCTCACCTTTTATCAGAGAAATAACATGTATAGCTCAGGTAGAGTGGGGCAAGCTCAGATCTTACAAACATTTCATATCAGTGTTTTTAATCCCCACTTTAGAGATAAAAATGAAAATGGTTAAATAAAACAACCAATGTCACATAACTAACAGGTAGCAAAGCCAAAATTCATATCCTACATACCCCATCTGACTCCAAAACCCTTGCATGTTCCCCCTACAACCAAGAGAGAAGAAATGGATCTTTCCTCTCTTATTATAAGTGTAATAAAACTTAAATTTCTAGCAACATGGCAGACTGGGCAACCTGAAAATGAATCACCACAAAATACCAAGTAAGTGCCTTTTGATTCAGTTCTTCCATGGATGAAAACTACAAATTCTGACCAAAATATATTAAAAGCAACCACAGACCCTACAGAATAAATAAATCAAGCAAATTAGGGGGGCAGGGGGTGCAAATGCAGTGTATGAAGTACAATGCCTGCTAAACAACACAATAAATACTATTTGGAGGAGCAAAAGAACAGAACAGAATCTAGAGTTTCTTTTTTGGGGGGAGAAGGGGGTCTCACTATTTTGCCCAGGCTGGTCTCAAACTCCTGAGCTGAAGCAATCCTCCTGTCTCAGCCTCCTGAGTAGCTAGGACTACAGGCATACCACCATGCCAGACTTGAATCTAGAGTTTCTACAACTTACTCATGATGTCCAGAATATATCCAAAATTACTCCACAGGTAAAGAAGCAAAACATGACCCATTCTTAAGAAAAAATCAGAATCATTTAAATAAACAGAAAACTTAACATACTTAAGATTTATATACTGAAAATTACAAAATGCTCATGAAAAATTAAAGACCACCCAAATTAATAAAGATATTCCATGTTCATGGAATAGAAGACTCAATTTGGTAAAGATGCTGATTCAAAATGATCTGTAAGTTTAATGAGCTTCCTATCAAAATCCCAATAAGGTTCTTTTTATAGACATAAATAAGCTTATATAAAAACTTATATAAAAAGATACAGGCAAAAAAAAAAAAAGCTGCTAAAATAGCTAAAACAATCTGGAAAGGAATAAAGTGGAAGGAATCACCTGCTGATATTGGAATTTATATAAGTAGAGTCATCAAGACAGGGAAGTACTATAGAAGGAAAGAGACACATGGATCAATGGAACTGAAAAAAAGAACCCAGAAACCCACACAAATAAATATGCCTAAATGAACTTTTTTTTCTCTTGCTCTTGTTGCTCAGGCTGCAACCTCTGCCTCCTGGGTTCAAGCAATTCTCCTGCCTCAGCCTCCCGAGTAGCTGGAACTACAGGTGTACGCCACCACAGCAGGCTAATTTTGTATTTTTTTTTTTTTTTGAGATGGAGTCTCACTCTGTTGCCCAGGCTGGAGTGTAGTGGTGCGATCTTGGCTCACTGCAGCCTCCACTTCCCAAGTAGCTGGGATTACAGATTTGCACCACCACACCCAGCTAATTTTTGTTATTTTTAGTAGATACGGGGTTTCACCATATTGGCTAGGCTGGTCTCAAACTCCTGACCTCAGGTGATCTGCCTGCCTTGGCCTCCCAAAGTGCTGGGATTACAGGCATGAGCCACCGTACCCAGCCTCAGAAAATAATTTGTAATCTACATATAAACACTCCTCCCCCCAAAAGGTAAATATCTTTGTTTTACAAGGCCAAGGAATATAATTCTAAAAATATTAAACTAACACAAAAAAAGGCAAGAAAAGGAAGAACAAGGACAAAGAGCAAATAGAAAACAAACAGCCAAAAAACCCCATCCCTAAATCCAATCATATCAATAATTACATGATGGACTAAACACTCCAAAGAATAAAAGAGCAAGGCTCAACTACATCCTGTCTGTAACAAAACCATTTTAAATATAAGACACAGACAAGTTTAAAATTAAAAGCCATGAAAAGAGTTATCATGGCACAGAGCAAACAGATAAAGGCTCTATTAACCTCAGATAACGTACATTCAAGACAAAGTAGGCCCAGAGACACATGTTATAACAAAGAATATGTGCAAATCACAAAAATTATATAAGAGTAAACAATTAGCAACAAAGTTTGAAATAAATGGGGTAAAAGCTGACAGAATTAAAGAGAAAAAAAATAGACAATTCCACAATCACCTGGAGATTTTAGTATCAGTAATTGATATAACTAAACAAAAAAACACATAGAAAATCTGATCAACATTATCAATCACATTGACCTACTTGATATTTGCAGAACACCACACCCAACAACTATAGAATATAAAATCTTTCACATATATGATATGTTCATTAAGATAGATGAAGTAGTGATAAAACAAGTCTTGATAACTTTAAAAGAATTAAAATCATAGAGTACATTCTGTGATTACAATGGAATTCAATGAGCAATCACAAATAAAAAAGATAGAAAAAAAATCCTCTTATATTTGGGAACGAAACAACAGACTCCTAAATAAGCTAGTCATAAATGAAAACAAGTTACCAACATCAGGAATAAACTTACTTATTTATTTTTTGAGATGGAGTCTTGCTCTGTTGCCCAGGCTGGAGTGCAGTGGCATGATCTCAGCTCACTGCAACCTCTGCCCCCCAGGCTCAAGTGATTCTTCTGCGTCAGCCTCCCTAGTAGCTGACCACCATGGTCACACACCACCATGCCCTGCTAATTTTTTTTTGTATTTTTAGTAGAGATGGGATTTCACTATGTTGGCCAGGCTGGTCTCAAATTCCTGACCTCCAGTGATCCACTCGCCTCGGCCTCCCAAAGTGCTGATATTACAGGCCTGAGCCAACAAGTATGTCCAGGAATAATAAGATTATTATGAAGAACTTTATGCCAACAAGTTCGACAAAATGAAATAGATATATTATTTGAGAATAGCAGTTATTGAAAACTTACATATGATGAGACAGAAAATAGGAAAAGGTCTGTATCTAGTAAAGAAAGTTTGTTACAAAAAACCATATATAAAGAAAACTCCAGGCTGGGCAATCATGCCTATAATCCTAGGACTTTGGGAGGCTGAGGGGATCACTTGAGCTCAGCATGGTGAAATCCCATCTCTACCAAAAATACAAAAAGTAGCCGGGAGTGGTGGTGTACACTTGTAGTCCCAGCTACCTGGGAGGCTGAAGTGGGAGGATTGTTTGAGCCCCAGGAGACGGAGGCTGCAGTGAGCTTAGATCATGCCACTGCACTCCAGTGTGGGTGACAGAGCCAGACCGTGTCTCAAAAAAAAAAAAAGAAAAAGAAAAAGAAAATCCCACATCTTCAAACATTCAAGGAAGAAACAGGCATTTGACACAAACTCTTCTAGAAAACCAAGGGAGTACTTCCCAACTTGTTTATAATGTCAGCAAAACCCTAATACCAAAATATGACAAAAATATTACAAAACATGAGAATTACGTACCAATATCCCACCCTGAAAATAGATTTTAAAAATTCTTAAATCTAGTAACATACACAAAGATTAATATGGCATGATCAAATGGGATTGATACTTATGTGAAACTTAACATTTGCAAATTTATGTAATTCCCCATAGTAACAGAATTAAAGAGAAAAACCATGTAACAATAACTCCAACAGAAGTAGAAAAAAAACATTTAACAAAAGTTAAGCCCAACTGATGATGAAAAAGAAATCTTAGTAAACTAGAAATAAAAGGGCTCTTCCTCAATCTGGAAAATAAATCTATGAAGAACTTATAGCTGGTGAAATACTTAAAATTTTCCACTTAAGATAAGAAATCGAGACAAGGAGGCCCAATCTCACCATTTACACTCAGCGGCATACTTGAGGTCCTAGCCACAGAAGACAAGAAGAAATAAAAGGCTTAAGAAAGGAAAAATCTACAAATCTCTTTGTAGATAAAATGATTGCTATGTCGGAAGGCCTAAGGTACTAACTGTACGAAGTAAATTTTATTAAAATCATAGGCTATAAAAGACTGACAGGCCAGCCATGGTGGCTTACGTCTGTAATCCCAGTACTTTGGGAAGCCAAGGCAGGTGGATTGCTTGAGACCAGCCTGGACAACCTGGCGAAATTCTGTCTCCACCAAAAAAAAAAAAAAAAAAAAAGTAGTTGCGCTGGTGGCACGTGCCTGTAGTACCAGCTACTTGGGAGGCTGAGGTGGGAGGATCTCTTGGGCCTGGAAGGCAGAGGTTGCAGTGAGCCAAGATCACGCCACTGCACTCCAGCCTGGGCAACAGCGTGAGACCTTGCCTCAAAAAAAAATAATAATATAAATTGAACAAAAGACACACAAGTTCTTACTGAAAACCACAAGATGTTGCTGAGAGAAATTAAAGAAGACCTAAATAGAGACATTCTGTTTATGGAATAGAATGCGCAATACTGTAAAGATGCTAACTGTCCCCAATCTATAGTCGGTGCAATCCTAATCTTAACCACTTTAGGTCTTTTTTTGGTAGACACTAACAAGCTCATTTTAAAGTCCATATGGAAATGCAAAGGACATGGAAGACCCAAGCAACCTTGAAAAAGACAACTAAAATTGTAGTCTTACCACTAGCTTCAAAAGTTGCTGTATAGCTACAGTGATCAAGACGCAGTAGGAAAGGCATCAATCAAGTAGATAATGAAACATAATAGAGTTCAGAAACAGACTCACAAAAATTTAATCATTTGATTTATCAAGGTGCCAAAGCTTCTGTGGGAAAGGAAAGTCTGTTCAACAAATGGTGCTGGAACACCTAGATATCTATATAGAAAAAACCAACCTTAGTCCCTACCTCACAACATAAAGAAAAATAAATCTGTAATACATCCTAGAGCTAAACATAAAAGCTTGAAACAATTACTTTTTAGAAAAAATATTAGAGAATACATACACCACACCAAAAAAAAAAAAAAAAAAACCTGAAAGAAAAAGTGCTCAATGTCATTAGTCATCAGGGAAATACAAATTACAAGCTACAACGTGCTCCCACTATAAACCTACCATATGGCTAAAAATCAAATGACTGTCAACACAATGTTGGCAAAAATATGGAAAAACTGAATGCTTTTACAAATTGAGTATCCCTTATCTGAAGTACTTAGAATCAGAAGTACTTCAGATTCTGGAATATTTATATTTACTGGTTGAGCATCCCAAATCCAGAAATCAGAAATCTGAAATCCTCCAATAAGCACTTCCATTGAGCATGACATCAGTGCTCAAAAAGTTTAGGATTTTGTAATATTTCTAACTTTTGGATTTGGGATGCTCAATCTGTACATTATTTGTGGGATTGGTAAAAATCCTTTTGGCAAAGGGCCTGGCAGCTTCTTTAAAAATGAAATATTTACTTATTCTATTACAGAGCAACTCTATCCTATTTACCCAGGAGAAATGAAAAATGTCCATTAAAAAAGCATGTATATTTCTAGCTTTACTAGTAATAGCCAAGATGACAAACAGCCCAGGGGTCCATCAACAGGAAAATGAATAAACTATGGTATATTCAGACAAAGAAATACTACTTAGCAATAACAAGAATGAACTACTAGTATACACTTTAACGTGAAAGAATCTCAAAAACATCGTGTTGAGTGAAAACCTTTGAAAAAATAGTGCATACTAAATCAGTATACCCGCTGTTTTATAACAGCTTCACATTTATGTTTTAGGCATTCTATTAAATCCTCAGCAATCTCCAAACATAAGCAGCAAAATCACAACACCGGTTGACCTTTGGCCTCCCCTTATTTCTATACCATTCCATTTGAATTTCTTCATGGGAAGACATTTATGATTATGTGTCATGCCCTGCTGATTCCTGGTGGCCTTTTGGGTACTCTGGTGTCAGGAAGACTTTTCTTAGCCCATTCAAATTATACAACACAGGCCAATTCTGAATATGAGAGTAGTAAGCCCACCATATAGTAAATGCTTACATTTACCACAGTGTCTAACATACATATTTACTGTATATGAAAGCAGTCAAGAAAACTCAAGGACCTTTGGATAAATGTTTCTCCTTGGACTCCTGGAATCAATTTCTGCTTTCTTTATATTCCAACATTTTAAAGGGTATTTTTAAAGCCTTTAGAGGTACCTAGATTTTTATATTCTTCTCATATTTAACTTCCAAGCTAAATGTTTACATAATGTGTTCATTATTATGAAAAATACAAATAGAATAAAACTGAAAGGGGTTGAATAGAGGAGAATAACAGGAGACTAATGTTCTACTAATCATGAGCTGAAGGTTTTGTTGTGCAGTTACTTGTTTATGCATATAAGCATATCTCTGGTAATGAAGTGGTCAAGGATAGAATCTCACAAACCTGCATAAGATAATCAGCAATGTATTCTGTTCTCAAGCAGTACACGTTCTGGGCAGCAGCTTCTGCTATATTAACTCCTGAGTCATCTGGTTTCAGTTTATTCAAGTCGGAAAAAAGATGTGTGGCCTCTTTAAATAAAGATACAGAATGACCAGGTAGCACCTAATGAAAAAATAAGTAGTATCACAATCTACCAGTATTCCAAGGTAGTTCAGCTGTATAATGTGTACTTAAGGATTATCATTTCAAAAAGTAGAGAAAATGAAGAACTGTACATAGTAATCTTGGTTAATTATTTATGTAAAAAGGTCAGTAAATTAATTCAATACAAACCTTTGCTCCTCCTGACTGAAGAAGGCGTTTGAAGCCTGCTTCTCGAGACTGATCCACATGTAAAATAACCTTCCACCCACTAAATGCTCCCTACAATTAAAAAATAATCTGTGGTGAAATCATCTGGAAAATAACTAACAAAATAATACTGATAATGCATGATTTTATCTGTAGATTTATGTCAATAAATCTTATAAACTTTACTTTTGTCACAGTATAATTATCTCTGGTCAGAACACTGAAACATGAATCCATCTGGCATATAGTAGGCCATCAAATATCTGAGGAATGAAAAACCATTTAATGATTAGGTAATATTAAAACAAAGCAGTGTGATTTATGTTTAATCTTTTCTGGTATTTTTTTTTTTCTTATGATTAATCAAGGGAAGACCTTAAAGCACAGCTTTTTAGGTTAGATGAAGCCCGCATTTTACTTCTCTTAAAAATGTCTGCCAATTGAGGGCCAGGCGTGGTGGCTCACGCCTGTAATCCAAACACTTTGGAGGCTAACGCGGGCGGATCACCTGAGGTCGGGGGTTCAAGACCAGGCTGACCAACATGGTGAAACCCCATCTTAAAAAAAAAAAAAAAAAAGTTTGCAAATTGAAAACATAAAATATTTAGGTAGGGAATAACAACTAACAAAAGCCAGTGGAATTAATCTAAAAGGGAGGGACTCATGGCTAATAAGGATTTGGAGATATCAGAGACTTGGAATACAACATGAAAGATTATTTATCTCAGGGGTTCTGATAATGGTTTGGCTGTGTCCCCACTCAAAATCTCACCTTGAATTGTAATCCGAATTATAATCCCCATGTGTTGGGAGAGGGACCTCGTGGGAGGTGTTTAGATTGTTGGGGCGATCCCCCCATGCTGTTCTCATGATAGTGAGTTCTCATGAGATCTAATGGTTTTATAAGGAATTTTTCCCCACTTTGCTCTGCACTTCTCTCTCCTGCCACCATGTGAAGGACGTGTTTGTTGCTTCCCCTTCCACCATGGAACTGTGAGTCAATTAAACCTCTTTTCTTTATGAACTACCCAGTCTCGGGTGTTTCTTTTATAGCAGTGTGAGAATGAACTAATACAATTAATCTTTTTGTGAGCCATTGATCCGTTTGGCAGTCTGGTCATTAGACTCCTCTCAATAATAGCTGTATTGAGACATAATTCCCAAACCATATGGATGATTTTGAGAAAAATGTTAAAAATAAAGGATTACAAAAGGAAGCCATTTTATTGAAAGTTATCAAAATATTAAAAACAAATTTGTGATGTAATTATAGATATGCTTTATATTAATGCATTAAATCATATGACCTAGTGTTGGGTCTAATAACTACTGTAGTTTCAAAGTAGCAGACAATAACTAATATGGCTTCCAGTGCTTTGATGAAACCTCAGATATGTGACCTTCTGGCCAACTGTCTGTGGTTTCATATTGTGGGAGCATTTGCTGTATCCTTGGGATTGCAGCTCTGTTTGCTGTGGCTGAACCAAAACAGAAAGGATATACAGATTTCTACAGAAGTTATGATTCCACAGAAGATTCTGAGATGAAGAGTGCTATTATGTTTCAGAGTACAAAGTGATTTTGGAATATAAAGAATTTCTCTGGATTGAATTATTATTTTTCTTTTTTGAGACAGAGTCTTGCTCTGTCACCAGGTTGGGGTACAGTGGCACAATCTGGGCTCACTGCAACCTCTGACTCCTGAGTTTAAGCAATTCTCCTGCCTCAGCCTCCCAAGTAGCTGGGACTACAGGCACACACCACCATGTCTGGCTAATTTTTGTATTTTTAGTAGAGAGAGGTTTCACGATGTTGGCCAGGATGGTCTCAATCTCTTGACCTTGTAATCTGCCCGCCTCGGCCTCCCAAAGTGCTGGGATTACAGGCGTGAGCCACAGTGCCTGGCCTGGACTGAATTAATACATAGAAGTTTGCAATTGACTTGTGTTCCTGAACTATAAAACATGAACATGTGGCCTAAGTAACAGTTTCTCTTGATAAATAAACAGTTAACAAATAATATAAATAATTAAAGTACTGATGAACACAAACAGTATTTCAAGATGCTTACAATTATAATGCAAAACAAAAACATCTGATGTCTGTTAGTGCAGTTACTTGTATAGTTGATAGCGCTGTGATTTGTTGCTTAGACCTTTAATTAAAAGAAGTGCTAGTTTACTCAAAGCATGATGTAGGCTGATTAAAATAAAATAAAAAAAAAAACGTAATGCTATTTTTGTTTTTTTTTTTGAGATGGAGTTTCACTCTTGTTGCCCAGGCTGGAGTGCAATGGCACAATCTTAGCTCACTACAACCTCCGCCTCCTTGGTTCAAGTGATTCTCTTGACTCCCCAGTAGCTGGGATTACAAGTATGTGCCACCATACCAGGCTAATTTTGTATTTTTAGTAGAGATGGGGTTTCACCATGTAGGCCAGACTGGTCTTGACCTCCAGAACTCAGGTGATCCACCTGCCTTGGCCTCTCAAAGTGCTGGATTAGAGGCGTGAGCCACTGCGCCCAGCTTGGGAAGTGCTAATTTTCAATTAGAGGTTAGTAAAAATAAGAAGGTATTTTTCTCCCCATGTAAAGTACATGGCCCTCCCACAGCTGATCTACAAATTCCTTTGGGAGAGTCTGTGAACTCAGGTCAAGAACACCTGACATTAGATGCTGATAAGATTCTTTGAAAGAAACGCAATATGGGCCACATTTTACGTATACACATTACTTTTTAAAAAGACATCAAAATTATATACATATATGTATCTTAAAGTCAAACACAAAAGAACCAGGAACTGAAAGTAAGCTCAATTCAGAATGCCCAAACTAAGCGTATCAAGGGATAAAAGACAAGTAGAATCATTATTTCCTCAAGCACATTCTCTTGCTATTTGTATTACCTATATATTATGTATGTTAATACCTCAACAATGCCAGATTCTTGTCTTTGCTGGATTTTTTTTCTCCATCTCATTGCTGCAAGTGCTAGTCTTCGTTGCTGTACATTGATTCCAGTCAAAACATCAAGTATGGAACTACTTCCCCATTCATAGTCTTCTTCCTAGAGAATTTGTCCAACAAACTTGAGTTGCTATAGTCTGGGGAGCCACAGTGCAACATACAGGGCTCCTCAAGGAGCTCAAAGTCTAATAACGGCTAAAGCTCTACATTTAATTGTTGTAAATACAGAAAGTACTAAGTAAATACTGTTTTGTAAGCATGGAAGAAATGTAGATTAATTTAGTTTCAAATAAGAGTCAGTTATATTTGGCTTTTAATTAGAAATCAGAAAAATATCACATACATTTTTAAGAAACAAAATGATAGCTATATCTTGGCAAATGGAAATATTCAGATGAACGAATTTCACCTGCTGTAAGACTAATGTCATAGAAGGACAGAGTCTCAGAGGAGGTATGTACTGACAACTTGATTATCGGTCTATAGAAGAGATCCCTAAGGGACCCTGATAGGAAGCTTCAAAAACTACATGGTGGGATATTACTGTGATGACCAGTCAGGAACCAAAATACTTCAAGTAATTAGTTTAATAGGCTAGTAGTAAAGATCAAAGCTTACAAAGAGATAATCTTGAAACTTTCTGAGTAAGAAAATGTTATTTCAATTAAAAACAACACTGACATTCAAATTAAATGATTTAAAAAGTGATTAAAGGTGAATCTGGCTCTGTGATCTCTAGCTTTGTTGTTGTTTGGCTTTGTTATTAAACAAGTTGGTATACTCCAACTGGCTATATTTGGTTATTTCAATTATATGAGCAATCAGCATATGTGATGGAATCTGAGATTTACTTTTTAAAGTAAATAAATTTGTTTGTTTATTTATTTAGAGACAGGATCTTGATTTGACCTTCTGGGCTCAAGCAGTCCTACCACTTCAGCCTCCTAGGTAGCTGGAACTACAGGTGGGAACCACCACGCCCAGCTAATTTTATTTTTTGTAGAGATGGGGTCTCATTATATCGCCCAGGCTGGAGTGCAATGGTGTGATCTCAGCTCACTGCAACCTCTGCCTCCCAGGTTCAAGTGATTCTCCTGCCTCATCCTCCCGAATAGCTGGGATTACAGGTGCTCACCACCATCCCTGGCTAACTTTTCTATTTTTAGTATAGACGGGGTTTCACCATGTTGGCCAGGCAGGTCTCAAATTTCTGACATCAGGTGATTCACTCACCTTGGCCTCCCAAAGTGCTAAGATTACAAGCGTTGGGCACCATGCCTGGCAGACACCTACTCTTAAAGAAAAATAAACTTCCGGAGAGATCCAAAATGGCTGATTAGCAACAGCTCAAGATTGTAGCTCCCAGGGAAAGCACAGAGAGCGAGTGGACGCCGCACTTTCAGACGAATTTTTGTTGCCCACAGACTGGGAGATTCCCGGTGGAAGAGCCCCACTGGTCACCAGCGCGACTCTTTTGGCTGGCGCGGCTGTTTTGCCAGTGCCCCGGCGCAGTGCTTCTCAGTGTGGAGTATATAGGGCTGGGTGCCCTTTTAGTCGGGCTTGGCTAGTCCCATCCCCACAAGGAGAACAGCAATTGGAAGCACAGGACTGAGAGTTTCACAGCAAGCACAGCCGAACCCGGGAAGGTCCAGCTCTGTGGGGAACGGGCGTCCGCCAAAGGAAAACTAAGAAACAGGAAAACTTCATGACCAGGTGGAAAGAGATCCAAGATGGCCACTTAGCAGCGTGGCTCAGGATTGTAGCTCCCAGTGAAAGCGCAGAGAGCAAGTGTACGCCACAATTTCAGACAAATCTTTGTTGCCCACAAACTGGGAGATTCCGGCAGAGGAGCCACAGGGGTCGCCAGCGTGACTCTTTTGGCCGGCGCAGCTGTTTCGCCAGCACCCCGGCGCGGCGCTTCGCAGTGCAGAGTGTACGGGACTGGGTGCCCTTTTGGGCTCAGTTGGTCCCATTCCCACAAGGAGAACAGCAATTGAAAGTGCTGAGGACTGAGTTTCACAGCAAGCACAGCCAAACCTAGGAAGACCTAGCTCTGTGGGGAAGGGGCGCCCACTGAAGGAAAACTAAGAAACAGAAAAAACTTCATCACCAACAAGCCAGAGACCCAATCTAAAAGTCGGCAATTATAAAGACGACAGGTGGATAAATCCACAAAAATGGGAAGAAACCAGTGCAAAAAGGCTGAGAACACCCGAAATCAGAATGTCTCTCCTCCTACAGGGGATCGAACCTCCTCATTAGCAAGGGAACAAGACCTGACAGATAATGTGTGTGATGATCTGTCAGAATCAGGCTTCAGAAGGTGGATAATAAGAAACTTCTGTGAGCTAAAAGAACATGTTCTAACCCAATGCAAAGAAACCAAGAACCTTCAAAGAAGATTTAACGAAATGCTAACGAGAATGGACAACTTAGAGAGGAATATAAGTGAATTGATGGAGCTGAAAAACACAACACGAGAACTTCATGAAGCATGCACAAGTTTGAACAGCCGAATTGACCAAGCAGAAGAAAGGATAACAGAGGTCGAAGATTAACTCAATGAAATAAAACAAGAAGGCAAGATTAGAGAAAAAAGGGTAAAAAGGAATGAACAAAGTCTCCAAGAAATATGGGACTATGTGAAAAGACCTAATCTACGTTTGATAGGTGTACCTGAATGTGACGAAGAGAATGAATCCGAGCTGGAAAATACTCTTCAGG
>CAUYQU010031531.1:0-27242 GCA_963574635.1 Cheracebus regulus
TCCCAATTCAATCACCTCAATGTGTCTCTGGCAGAGCTGTGAGTTCTGGGCTGCGCTGTTTATGCAGAGATTGCTCCGTGGACCTCGAGGCCAGCCTTGAAGTTCCAGGTTGGACCGCTATGATTGCATGGCTGCACTCTAGCCCAGATAACAGAGGAGGAGGAAGACCCTGTGCCTTATTATTATTTTACTACTTATGCTTTATTATTTATTTATTTATTTTGAGACAGAGTCTTGCTCTGTAGCCCAGGCCACAGTGCATGGCATGATTTCAGTTCACTGCAAGATCAGCTCCCAGATTCAAGCGATTTTCTTGCCTCAGCGCCCAGAGTAGCTGGGATTATAGGCGCATGCCATTATGTCCAACTAATTTTTATATTTTTAGTAGAGAGGGGGTTTCACCATATTTGCCAGGCAGGTCGCAAACTCCTGACCTCAAATGATATGCCTGGCTTGGCCTCCCAAAGGGCTGGGATTATAGGCATGAGCCACCTCTCCCAGCATATTTATGCTTTAAATGTGATGTTTCGTTAGGGAAAAATTTTCTTGTTGAATTTCTAACATGAAAAAATAATAGGTTTAGCTATAAATTAAATTAATGATCTTTATAGTTTGTACAATAAAAGAAATAAAGTTGATAGCGGAGAGGAATCTGATGCTTTTGAACAATTTAAATAATGTAAATAATATATAAAGACATCAAAAACTTCATTACACTCGTTTTTAAAAATCAGTGTGACTCTTCTGACAGAATGGTTTAATAACCTTGGTCATGCTGGGTGCGGTGGCTCATGCCTGTAATCCCACAACTTTTGGAGGCCGAGTGGGGGGATCAAGAGGTCAGGAATTTGAGACCATCCTGGCCAACATGGTAAAACCGCATCTCTACTAAAAATACAAAATTAGCCGGCCATGGTGGCATGCACCTGTAATCCCAGCTACTCAGGAGGCTGAAGCAGGAGCTTTGCTTGAACCCGGGAGGCAGAAGTTGCAGTGAATCAAAATTACATCACTGCCCTCCAGCCTGGGTGACAGAGGGAGACTCCATCTCAAAAAATCAACATCATCATCGTCACGTTGGTCTAAAAAGTATTACATTCTATATTTTATTTGAGGTTTTATTATAAGGTAGAAAATAGTGGTAGTATAATATTCTAGTACATAGGAGACTTAGGTTTGTTTTGGCCTGATAATCTTAAGGCTGGGTGTGGTGGCCCACACCCGTAATCCCAGAACTTTGGGAGGCCAAGGTGGGCAGATCACAGGAGGCCAGGAGTTTGAGACCCAGCCTGGCCAACATGGTGAAACCCCGACTCTACTAAAATACAAAAATTAGCCAGGCATGGTGGTGGACACCTGTAGTCCCAGCTACTCCAGAGGCTGAGACACAAAAATTGTTTGAACTCAGGAGGCAGGTTTGCAGTAAGCCAAGATCATGCCACTGCACTTCAGCCTGGGTCACAGAGGGAGACTCTGTTTCAAAAAAAAAAAAGAAAAAAGAAAAGAAATAAAAGAAAAAGAAAGAAAAGAAAAGGATGTTTTAATTAAACAAATTGTACTTCCTAAATTCTTTGTGCTGGTTGTACTATCAAAGAAGCAAACATTACCACCAATATCTATTTAAATGTACAAACAATTAGTTAGACCTGGCTCTGTGGCTCACGCCTGTATCCCAGCACTTTGGGAGGCCGCGGCAGGCAGATCACTTTAGGTCAGGAGTTTGAGACCAGCCTGGCCAATGTGGTGAAACCTCGTCTCTACTAAAAATACAAAAAATTACCCGGGCATGGTGGTGGGTGCCTGTAATCCCACTGCTTTCGAGGCCGAGGCAGGAGAATTGCTTGAACTCGGGAGGCAGCAGTTGCAGTGTAGTCAACAGTGTGCCACTGCACTCCAGCCCGGTGACAGAGCAAAACTCCATCGAAAAAAAGAAACCCTTCCCGAAACTAACTCCTGAGAAGATAAAGAGGTTGTATACACACGAAACAGTGTTACATTGAAGATTTTTAAGAGCATTGTGACCTGGCAAAGGACAAAGAATTTTCACCACCTCCTTGGGCTCTCACTGCAGCCCATAAGCCTGTCATTATCAGACCTCTTCACCTCAAACGCATTCTTCTTCCTCTGTTCCCTAACATGCAAGGAGCCTGAAATTCACGTTAACTTAATTGGGTTCTTTAGGATATTAGTTCACCATTTGCTCTGTCTGGTGGCTCTCTGGAATAAAGTCACCTTCCCTGCCCCTACACCTTTTCTCCTCACCTCAACCCCCTCTTTCTTCCTCTGTTCCCCAACATACCAGGGGCCTGAAATTCGTATTAAGATGGTTCTTTAGGATATTAGTTCACCATCTGCTCAGTTTGGTGGCTCTCTGGAATACAGTCACCTTCCCTGCCCCTACACTTTGTCTCTCGACTTATTGGCTGTAATGCAGCAGGAGATATGAGCTTTGAACTCAGCTATAAATTAAGTAGGTAATATCTTTAGAAGGGAGTTAAGTTTTATGATTCTACAAACCAGAAGACTCAATTATTCCACTCAGGATGTCTGGGTAAATATTTTTAGATGTCATCTAATATGTAACAGTATCCTTCTCTATTATATGTCAGCTCAATTGATAATTTCAAGATATATAGTTAATTTAAAAATTCATGACGAATATGAGATGGAGTTGATACTTTTGATTGCCTTTGGTTGTCTCTTCATTAGTTTACTTGGAGACTGCCATTGCTTGCTGGGTTCACATAGATTTCTGTATGCTGTAGGTGTGCTGCTTGTGCTGTGGGTATTCTTCTGTGTTCTCTTAACTCTCAGGAATTTTGTAAATGTTCACTCCAGTCATTTTTTCTTTTTAATATTTGGACATTTTAAAATAATATGCCTTGGCATTGTTCACCTCACAGCTTCTCAAACACTCTCAAACAGCTACCTTCATTCTTTGTTACATATTGATGTTTTTATTTGGTACTAGCTTTTAAATCAGAGCTACCATCAAAAGCCAACTTTGGAAAGATAGACATCACAAAAACAATGTGCATAATGTAATGCTGGTGAATTTTAATTATACCTCAATAAACTTGACCGGGTTTTTGTTGTTGCTGTTGTTTTTTTTGAGATGGAGTCTCACTTTGTCACCCAGTCTGGAGTTCAGTGGCACCACCTTGGCTCGCTGCAACCTCCACCTCCTGGGATCATGTGATACTCCTGCCTCAGCCTCTTGAGTAGCTGGGATTACAGGTGCATGCCACCATGCCTGGCTAATTTCTCTCTTTTTTTTGTATTTTTAATAGAGACGGAGTTTCATCATGTTGGTAAGGCTGGTCTCAAACTCCTGACCTCGTGATCTGCCTGCCTGCACCTCCCAAAGTGCTGGGATTACAGATGTGAGCCGCCCTGTCCAGCTAGACTTGACTTTAAAAAAAAAGCCCACATTCCCAAATGTTGGCAGAATGAGAGCACTGGAATCTCCTACTTATTTCTGGCAGAAGTATAAATAAGTTCAAAAACTTTGGAAAGTTGGTTGGCAGTATCCTGTAATGACAAACCACCAGGTAGGCACTGGAGGTTTCACTTTATGTAGCATGCCTTCTTGAACATTCGAACTTAGCTTTTCATTTGTGATGAACTCCTGTTAGTTCTTAACCCTGAAGAAAAGAAGTGATCTGCTCCCGCTGACCCATTCAGGTGCTCCAAGTGACCGGGGACTCTGCAGAGGTAACAAGGTCACTATTCACCATGTAAAGGTGGCCTCATGGGGCACTCTCCATCAGGAGAATATGTTTATGAACCCCATTTCCTGCTCTTCTGGGATGATATATATGGGACGGGTCCCCCATAGCATATGCACTCTGTGGCCACCTGTTGGTTAGAAACAGTGGGAGCCACTGAGAGAGTGATAAATGACTCAGGTGACACCTGTAGGAGTGACTTCAGAAGCAGCACACTGTGACCCAAAACACATCTCGGGCCTTGGTCATCTTTAGAAAGCTCTGAATTATGGGAAATCAAGCTTCAAATTCTGCGCACGCTGTGAAAAAACAACTCCCTTTAGAAACACCAGCTGGGTTTATGCATAACACTTATGAAGTGTCCTCTGGTAAATATCCAAGAAACTGGATCTGCCTAACCAGAAAAAGTCATGAGCAGAATGGAGATAATGGGGATCTTTTTGAAATCCCTAAAATAATCTATTAGTGATGACAATTAGAAATATTTGATTTCAGACCAGGCATGCTGGCTCATGCCTGTAATTCCAGCACTTCAGAGGGTGAGTTGGGTGGGTCATTTGAGGTCAGGACAACATGTTGAAACCCCATCTCTACTAAAAACACAAAAAGTAAACAGGTAGTGGTGGCACGTGCCTGTAAGCCTAGCTACCTGAGAGGTTGAGGCAGGATTATCACTTGAGCCTGGGAGGCGGAGGCCACAGTGAGCCACGATCACATCACTGCACTCCAATCTAGATGACACAGTGAGACACTGTCTCAAAAAAAAAAAAAAAATTGGTTTTAGAACCAGACAAATTAAATGGGAGACTTACTTCCAATGGTACCTAGAAATTTCTAAACAAACTGAGAAAACTGCCTTCACTGAGGAGTAAACTGAAGGAGGTGAGCAGGCTTTTTCTGAATTCAGAAATACTGAGGAGGCTTTGTCTCTTGTGCCCCCACCTGCTCCTTCTCCGGCCCCTGCACCTGTATAGTGTCCCTCACCCCAGCCCTCCTGTCCTGCCCCGCCCCTTCTTCCATCACCATCACCTGCAGACAGCCAGCAGGGCTCTGGTCCCTTCCCTGAGACTTCTGTCCTCACAGCCCCTTTCAAGGTAATGCCCCCAGGAAGAGGGGAGCCTACCATTGCGTATCGGCTTCACCATAGTGTGAATTAAAAATATCCCCCCACCTCAGCCTTTCCAGTAGCTACTGTGACCACAGGTGTGTGCACCATGCCTAGCTACATTTTTGTTTTTGTAGAGATGAGGATTCTCTCTCATCTGTTGCCCAGGCTTGTTTTGAACTCCTGGACACAAGCAATTTTCTTGTCTGAGCCTCCCAAAATGCTGGGATTTCAGATATGAGCCACCACATTCGATGGAGAATTCTTTTTTTTTGTTTTAAATAAATACATGCTGATTTATTACAGGGATAAGATGGGCTCTTGGGGGATAAATTCAAGAAGAGTTGAGAATGTTTTATTCCTTTATGATGTCCCTTTCCAGGAAGGGAGGATAGCAAGATTTAGGACAAGCTAAAATAATCCCCTATTTAAAAAATAAAAAAAAAAAAAGTCACCCCCAAGTAGTCCTGGACAGGGAGGCAGAATAAAAAATATGTATATCTGCAATGATTCCTAATTGTTTTTGAATACAGAAGCTTGGGAAGGGGTTTCTTCCAGTTTCATGAGGAAGGCACAACTTCCAGATAGTTTGGGGAAGGGTATAAAGTCCTATGCAGGCTGGCCCCTTAGCCCACAGATGCAAAAATGATGTCTACTGGCAGCTCCTCCAAACTTCTGGCTGTCACCTGCATTGTCACTGTGCCCAAAAGCAGCAGCTGAGAGCACACCAGGGTGTCACAACCACCCAGAACACACCAGCCAGGAGCAATGTGTGGGTGTTCTTATCATCCAGCACATTTTCTGACCTCTCACCAGGGTGCATTCCCAAGAACTTCACGATGTTATCCACAATCTCTTCAAGTGTCTTGACGTAAGACAAGGGAACATTTCCTGCTTCCCAAGTTCATCCCCTACCTCACCCCAGGCTGCTTCCAAGCTGAGTTTCATTACCTTTAGAATGTGATCAGCTACAGTAACTTCCAGATCTTCCAGCACATACTCATCCTCATAGCCTTCATCATTGGTCTCCCCAGTGGTGGGAGCACAGTCCTTGACAGTGAACTTCATCATGTGGCTGAATGTGCAGGCTACAGCTGTGGGGTGTTGTTTGGGCAGTACCACCAGTGTGTAGCAGGCCCCAGGCTGGTTGTACCGCAAGCTCTGGGCAGGCACACAACAGAGCGCCTCATAGGCCTCAGTGGGCTCCATCTGCACAGTGACACTCTCCAGGGTCTGGTCATTGATTGTGTGTGTGCAGTCACACTGAAACACCATGAGGTTGGCAAAGATGTGTTTGGTGCAGCCGATGACATACTTTGTCTCTGACTCGGTGAGGGCCACGGGCTCAGGGGAGGACTTGAAGAGGGATCCAAGTCCCTGGAACTCTGGCACTGCCACCAACTGCTCCTGGAAGATCTCCTGGTAGCTGCCACTTTCTCAGGCTGTTTGCAGTGATGGGGGTGCTTTCCGTTCTCTGCTCTGCCATGGACGCGGTGGCCAGGGACACAGACTTGAGGTCAAAAGGCTTTTCTGATGGTTCTAGAGGATACTGATGCAGATCTCTCTCCAGACCAGGGACGGACACAGTCAGAAAATTTAGGATACAGCCTGCATTGAGGGCCTTCTGCTTTGCTCTAGGACTTTTAGATAGAAGGTGGCTGAATCCCTTATTTCATTGTCATCATCCATCACATACCTCTTCAGCAACACCAAGATACTGGTAACATCTCTTCATTCTGGGCTCCAGACTTGGCCAGAGCACTCTCAGCACCTGCCTGGACCTCCTCATGCTCCAAGACTTCTCGGTT
The DNA here is from genome assembly GCA_963574635.1 of Cheracebus regulus. Lineage (NCBI taxonomy): Eukaryota > Metazoa > Chordata > Mammalia > Primates > Pitheciidae > Cheracebus > Cheracebus regulus. The sequence goes on from CAUYQU010031531.1 coordinate 6,642, forward strand.
ATAGACGAAGCGGATGTACTTTGAGGGGTTGGTGGTCTTGGGCCCCTCCTGGCCCAGGAGATGCAGAATACAGGTGGCCAGCACTGTGAACTTGCAGTCCTCGATGAAGTCGCACAGATGTGACAGCCCTGTCTCCTTGCTCTCTGAGTTCTCCTCAGTGATGCTAATGGTGCGTGCTTGTACTCAAAGCCACCCTCTTCCAGCAGCATGGTGAGTAGGAAGCTCATGAGGATGGCGTGTTTGCGAGGATACTTCTGACACAGGTTACTGACAGCCTGGACAACCACCACCTTGAATTCTTCCGAGATCTCTGACAAGAAGGAAGACATCTGCTTCATAAGGCAGTCGATGCTGCTGTCACTGCCTGTCTTAAGGAGGGTGGTGATGGCCAGCATGGCAATGCTGTGGTTTGAATCTGTGACCAGGTTCTCCAAATCCAGACTGCAAGCTGTCACAGCTGATGGATGCTTCATGGAAACCTTATTGAGGGGCGAACGGCCACATAATGGAGAGTAGCCTTGGGTGAGCTGCAGATAACCTGGAGCACTGGCACAGCCGGGGCAGCTCCTTGTCACTGCAGCCTGGCAGGTTGATGACGGCCGAGGCAGCTTCGCACACCACCATCTCCTGCCTGTTGCACAAGCAGCACTCGATGAAGTCAAACAGTGGACTGTCACGGCTGCAATCCTCCTCTTCCAGCTGCTTGCTGGCCACCTGGATCATCATGCAGGAGGCAAAGAAAGACTTAAGGCCATGCCAGGTGACCTTGCTGACCATCTTATTGACAGCCAGGTGGCCATTCTTACACACATGGTACAGGAGCCCTAGTGCATGGTGCTGGACGATGATGTTATCACTGGATGCCACCTCCTGAGCCTCATTCACCCAGTACTTGACCACGTCAAAGCTGCATTTCAGCTGGTGCAAGGAAGACACAAGGGCAGAGCTGGAGACATGGAGGCCTTGTCTACAATGGCCTGTTTCATGTAGCACTCCGTGTCCTGCAGCATGGTGCTATCGGTGATCTGGAAGAGGGCCTGCACAGCCGGGCCCCAGTAGTTGTCTCCTTCCCCAGTCATGTCTTTTGTTAGGCTGCTGGTGACAATGATTAGATCCTCTGCAATGAAAGACATCTCCTTGATGGTCAAGTAGCACATCCAATGGAGTGTGAGATCATTGGACTGAAAGAGCTTGGTCATGGCAAAGAAAGCCTCGGTTGCTTCCGTGGTCCCCAGGTGCTCCTCATGACTTATGAGATAAAGACTCTTGGTGAGGATGTGGGCACACTTCCGAGGATGGATGGGAGTTTCATTAAATACATGGGGCTCTTGGAGTATGGCACTCTTCTCAAGGTGCTGGAATGGGCTGGAGCCTCCACCTGACTCCTCGTCCTTCTTGTCTAATTTCTTCAATGTGATGGAGCCAGTGGGATGCAATCCAGCAACACAATGCCTGCGAGGTGTGGCACAGAGTGGGTGTGCAACAGTAGTTCTACAGGGACCCTCAATTGGGGATTCTTTAAACAATATTCTGAAGTGGCTGACACTAGCCTTTAAGATCACCAGAATGATTCCCTTCTAAATGGTGCTTTTCTCCATGGCTTAAATAAAGACTTAGTTACCTTAGTGAAAAGACAGTAGCTTAGGCCAGGCACGGTGGTGTATACCTGTAATCCCAACACTTTGGGACACCGGACACTGAGGTGGGTGGATTCCTGAAGCCCAGGAGTTTGAGACCAGCCTGGGCAACATAATGAAACCCTGTCTCTACAAAAAGAAAAACAAGAAGAAGAAAAAGAAAAAAAAAAAAAAAAGCAAGGTAGTAGAAATACAATGCACACAAGAATGATAATCCTGAAGACAATCTGTATTCCTGAAGAGTAAGGGGGCCTATCCATTAGGGAGCCAACTGAAACCTCAAATCCCAGTTCACACCCCAGAGTGTGGTGTCACATGCCTGTAGTCCCAGCTACTCAGGAGAATGAGTAAGAGGATTGCTTGGATTCGTGAGGTCAAGGCAGAATTCAACCCTGATCATGCCACTGCACTCCAGCCTGGGTCACAGTGAGACCTTGTCTCAAATACAAACACACAAAACCCACAGAAACAAACAGCAACATCTACAGATTGTCACCTCACTCTGAAATGACTGTAGCAAACACCACTGTGCTATTGGGAAATTAAAAGGAACACACTCCCTCCTGCAATCAACCTGCCCTCTTGCTCTAATGTGTCTGACCCATGGGTTAAAATGCCCAAAATCTGATGTACTCAAATTAGAATACACTTTCCTGTTCTGTCCCAGCATTTATTTTTGTCTGGAGGTGATCACCATCCATGTCCTATAAACGTCTAAGGGCATGGAGTGATGGAGGGCAATGTCTTTTAGGATATTTGAATACATATATGGCTCTGAAGAAACCCAATGTTGGGCAAGTTCCCTCAAACTTTCCACTAGGCCTGACCACCACTCTATTTTAGATATTTTAGATTTTAGATATTGGGGCAAAACCTGAGAATTATCTTCATGGTCATCAAGAAGATAACTCCTTGTGTTTTGTGGGGAAAACACTTGCTTGAAGGGAGTGTTTCTTCCCAGGATTACAAATCTTTCTGTAACCTTAGGAAACATTGCTGATGAACACCAGGCATGGTGGCTCTGGCCTGTAATCCCAGTGACTCAGGGGCTGAGGTGGGAGAATGTTAAACCCAGGAGTTTGAGGCTACAGTGAGCTATGATGGTGCCACTGCGCTCCAGCCTGGGCCACAGAGGCAGACGCTCTCTGAAAGAAAAAGAAAGACAAATGTTGCTGATAAAACTGTGGCCTCTTTTGCAGCTCAACAAAAAGCTGTTTATTCACTGGCTAAGGTTGTACTAACTAATCACATCGCTTTCGTGACATATTTAGCTGAGCAGGGAGATGTCTCTGTGGTGGCAAATATCTTCTGTTGCAGGTACATAAATATTTCCCATGAAGTAGAACCTTCTCTTGAAAAAATCAGAAAAGAAGCCACTTGGCTATAAGAAATCCCTGAAGAAGAACTGGGATCTGATGTTTTCCCTGCTGTTTTCAGCTGGCTGCCTAACGCAGCAGGTTCCCTTACTGTTCTGGCACACAGATTCTCTTTGGATTATCATTCTTGTGTGCATTACATTTCTACTACTCAAATTGTTAAGGTTATGTATTTCTCATTTCTTACTTCTTCCAAGAAACTAAACTCATGGTACTCTGAAGACTAGAGATGATTCAACAAGTGATAGCAACTATAGAATTGTCCGAGATCTCTCTCTTGTTTTTCCATTCTATGGTGCCACACCAATTCAGCTACTGGGCGCTGTTAAAACTTCATTGGTGAGAGGACCCCTTTCCTCCCCGGCTCCCCGTGTGGGACAGGACTATCTGGGAATGAGCCTTTCTGGCAGGGAGAAGCACCTTGGCCCAGCTTTTGATCATCAACGCTTTTGAAAAAAACTTTCATCTAAAGGGAGAATGAGGAAAGAAGAGAACTTTTAGATGAGTAATATGAGGCTTTTCAAATTCTGAGGCCCAGAGAGGCATTACATCAAGACAGCAACCATGCTCTGCTTTCTTTTTGTACAACACTGTATTTGAAAACAAAACAAAACAAAAACAAAAAACCAAACCTACAAGATTCATGGAATTGGACGATTGTCTTTATGACACGACTACTGGTCAAATCAGGAAGGACGGCTGGTGTGCAGTCATCTGAGCAGCCTCTTTAGTTTCGTAGATATATTTCTCTCGGATATGGAAGGGCTTCCAATTTTAAGCACAATGCTACTCCACAAAGATAACCATGTTTGAAAGGAACCGGTTTTCTGTAATCCTAAACGTTCTAGTCTGCGAATTAAAAGCCGTTATTTGAAGATGGGTGCACAGGCTTCCAGCTGGCGGCCACAGAACGCAGGTTAAGCAATCGCTTCTTTGGGGAGACCAGCTGCGGGGTCTCGGCGCACCTCCCCAGAGGACAAGGGCGGGAGGGAAAGGAGGGAGAGGCCGAGTCACTTCCCCCACCGCCCCAGGCAGCGGGTTGGCCAGGTGAGTGGCGGAGGCTGGAGCGGAAGGGCAGCCCGGAACTGGGAAAGGCACTGTCGGTGACATCACGGACAGGGCGATCTCTATGGAGGTGAGGCCAGCGCAGGGGCTGCTGCTTCACCAAGAGGGATTTCTGGTGCTATGGGAGCAAATCCAGGACCGGTGCTGGATGTAGGAGTCCCGGCTGTGTCCGGGTTAGGAGGGCTCGGGCTGGCTGGGGGTGCGGGCAGGACGCGCCGGGCAAGTCACCGTGTGTGTAAAGGGTGAGGCGTGTAAGGCTGTGGCCGGGCGGAGGCATGTGAACCCACGCTTACCTGGCAGAGAAGATGCCATGATTACGAAGGTGGTTTCCCCAGGGTGAGGCTTATCCGTTGCACTCCGGATGTGGGAACTCGACTGCATAATCTGTGGTAGTGGGGGACTGCGTTCACGCTTTCCCCTGTCTTTTGCAGTATACATGATAGATAAGTGCTTATCCCTTTTCTAACAACCACAGGACCTTTCAGTGGTTGAAAGGTGTGGTCTGCACTGTTTTACTTGGTGACCTTGTTTCCGTGTTTACTGTTGTGGGACAGATGATGCAAACTGAGAGAACTTTTCGTTTCTGTCGGGAAGGTCTCTCTGGTTCGCTACAGCAGGCAGAGATTAGGAAATCTAGACTTCTCCTGCTTTGTAGATTCCTCGATGTTCACCAGGGCCTATTGGCTTTTAATGTCTCTTGAAAACTCTAGTGTTTTTCCCGCTGTCCCAGAGTCACTTCTTACGCAGCCTCTCACCACCCACTGCCCAAGACAGTCTCACTGTATCCTCTGGAGGTTGATCCCAGATCCTGCCTGAGCCTCCGGAGTAGCACATGCATGCGCCGCCAGAGCCAGCTGATTGATTCCCTGTTCTTTTTCTTTCTTTCTTTCTTTCTTTTTCTTTCTTTCTTTCTTCTTTTTTTCTTCTTGACAGAGTATTGCTCTGTCGCCAGGTGCCAGGCTGGAGTGCAGTGGTGCAATCTCAGCTCACTGCAACCTCTGCCTCCCAAGTTCAAACAATTCTGCCTCAGCCTCCCGAGTAGCTGGGACTACACCCAACTCATTTTTGCATTTTTAGTAGAGACGGGGTTTCACCATGTTGGCCAGAATGATCTCGATCTCTTGGCCTCGTGATCCACCCACCTCAGCCTCCCAAAGTACTGGGATTACAGGCACGAGCCACCGCGCCTGGCCCTTTCTTTCTTTTTTAGACACAGTCTTGCTCTGTTGCTCAGGCTGTAGTGCAGTGGAATGATCTCAGCTTACAAGCCTGCACCACCAAGCCCAGCTAATTTTTGTATTTTTAGTAGAATCGGGGTTTCATCATGTTGGCCAGGCCGGTCTCAAACTGTGGACCAGCCTCCCAATGTGCTGGAATTACAGTCAGGAGACACCACGCCCGGCCATGTGCCAATGACATTCTAAGGGGACAAGTGCCTTCCTGGCTTAACTAAGGGAGAGGCACAACAGAACGACATGGTGGACGTTACACACAGATATTTTGTTGCACAGGATGGACAGCTAAATCTCTAAGACAATTTATTTTTTGAGACATGGTCTTGCTTTGTTGCCCAGGCTGCAGCACAGTGGCATGATCATAGTTCACTGCAGCTCAACCTCCTGGGCTCAAGTGATCCTTCTGCCTCAGTCTCCCAAAGTGCTGGGATTACCGACCTGAACCACTGCACCCGGCTGAAATATTTTAAATCCTGCAACATCTGCAATTGTTTATTCATATATAGAAAATATAGAATTAAAATAAAATAAAATATGTGTATATATGTATATATAAGAAAATATATAAATATTTTATTTTAATTACATAACTATATATGATTACATTATGTATAATATATATTTTTATTATATATATTTTATACATTTATTTTAATTATATATATATATGTATTTTTTAAAGATGAAGTCTCACTGTGTTGCCTAGGCTGGTCTTGAAATCCTGAGCTCAAGTGGTACTCCCACCTTGGCCTCCCAAATTTCTGGGATTATATGTGCAAGTCATCAGGCCTGGCCCTGTTTTTTTTTGTTTTTTTTTTTTAAATTTATTTATTTTGAGACATAGTCTTACTCTGCCACCCAGGCTGGAGTGCAGTGGCGTGATCATGGCTCACTGCAATCTCAGCCTCCTCAGGCTCAGGTGATCCTCTCACCTCAGCCTCTTGTGTAGCTGGATCTACCAGCATTCACCACCATGTCTGGCTAATTTTTGTATCTTTTTAACAGAGTTTCATCACATTGCGTGGGCTGCTGTCCAACTCCTGAGCTCAAGAGATCCACCTGCCTCAGCCTCCCGAAGTGTTGGTATTACAGGCATGAACCACTGTGCACAGCCTGTAATTGTTTCCTGTGGTGACCATGTCACATGGGTCCAGAGAAGACAGGTCACAGTGACCTCTTTGATAGCTATATTATTCCTTGACTGATTTCTTTCAGAGGCTATGTCCATAAAAATCAGCCCATCTGAGAAACATCACTGGAGCCAACAGAATCCTGCAATTAACAGACCTGGATCCTCAACGCTGTTGGCTCTTGTTTCCTCAGTTCTTCTGTTTCCATGAGCAGAAATTGACTCTTTTGCTTTTACATACTAAGTGGGATCATTGGACAAGTCCTTTCCTTCTCTCTCTCTCATGTTTGCATTATTGTTTTCTGCCATCAGTGGCATCAGTGTAAGTTTCTGGTTTTGATGTTATGAAGTGCAATGCATTTTAAAGTCCAAATAAATCTCTCATTGATATTTTGGTTGAGATTTATTTATTTATTGAGACAGGGTCTCACTCTGTCACCCAGGCTGGAGTGCAGTGGCTCCATCACGGCCCACCACAGCCTCAACCTCTCAGCTCTGGCAATCCTCCCACCTCATCCACTTGAGTATCTGGGACCACATGTGCATGCCACCACATCCAGCGAACTTCTTCCTGGACTTCAGCTGCCTCATCTCAGCCTCCCAAAGAGTTGGGATTACAGACAGGCATGAGCCACCACACCTGGCCAGATCAAAGAATTAAATGTTTATAAGAATGACTATGAAAGGCTGGCCACGGTGGCTCACACCTTTAATCCCAGCACTTTGGGAGACTGAGGCAGGGGGATCACTTGAGGTCAGGAGTTTGAGACCAGCCTGGCCAACATGGTAAAATCCTGTCTCTACTAAAAATCCAAAATTTAGCCAGGGGTGTTGGCGCATGCCTGTAGTCCCATCTACTCAGGAAGCTGAGGCAGGAGAATCGCTTGAACCCAAGAGGTGGAGGCTACAGTGAGCCGAGACTGTGCCACTGCACTCCAGCCTGGGAAACAGAGAGAAACCCTGTCTTAAAAATAAAATGACTATGAAAGGAAAACACATGGGTCAATTCTTTCATAACCTAGAAATAGAATCAATATGAAAGCCATAATAGAAATGATTGGTAAATTTTACTATAAAAATGTAGAAACAAATGGTGAAACAAACAAAAAAACCTAAACATAAGCAAAGACAAAGGGATTACCAACAAACTGAAAAAAAAAAAGTGACACATATCCCAGATATTTGCACAACCAAACTGCCATGGCTTAGCCAGCTGGGCACCCCATAGGACACAGAAGAGTGAGGTCACTGCTAAGTAGGAGTCGCTCAGTAAATGTTGAATGAAAAAATTTCTATTGAGTAGAGGCATGGTGATATGCTAACTAAATATTGCCTAATGTTTACACTATCTTACGTAAATAGTATATTAAATATACTTAGTGTTTGTTGAGCTTTACTAAAGGAATTAATGAAGAGACTTACTGGAATTAACAAGGAAAATCTAGAAGACAAATTGAGAAGATAGGAAGCTTTAAAGTAGTGTTTTCTAAAACAGAGTCTGAATACTTTTATGTCCTATAAATAAGAAAAAAACCTATGAAACCAAAAGAAAAATAGGCAAAGGACATAAAAATATATATCAAAAAGATGCTTACTGTCACTCATATAAGATAAATACAAATTAAGACTTAATTGACAAGCTAGTTTGTCAGATGTTCAAAAAACCAAAAGTTTAACCATACACTACAATGGCAAGACTATGGAGACACAAAATGAGTCAACACCTATGGAAAGAAATTTTGCTAATTCAAAATTACCAATGCATTTATCCTCCAGTAATCCCGTCTAAGAATTTAATCTACAGGTATATTTGCATCTGTACTAAACAATATATGTACTAGTCTGTGGCTATATAATAACAAGGTCCTGGAAGCAATCTGGAGTTTAAATAATGGAACATGATGCATCCGCTTTTGTTTTATTTTTTAATTTGAGGAAACTATGTGCTCATATGGAAAGGTATATTGTCCACTGGAAAAAACAACAGAAGAACAGTATAGAGGGTGCTACCCTTTGAGTAAGAAAGGGAGAAATACACATGATGGTACAGTATTTCCTTCTATAAAAGTACAAGGAACTAGTGGTTACCTGTAAAAGGTGAGAGAGAGGTTAGGAGGGGACAGGGTGGGAACGAGACATTTCCTTTGTGAACACAAAATATCTGAGACAGGTCTCAGTCAATTTAGAAAGTTTATTTTGCCAGTTTAGGACGCACCGGTGACACAGCCTCAGGAAGTTCTGAGACATATGCCCAAGGTGGTTGGGGTACAGTTTGCTTTTATACATTTTAGGGAGACATAAGATGTCAACCAATATGTGTAACATGTACATTGGTTGGGTCCCATAAGGCAGAACCCAAAGTAGGAGATTCCATATTACAAGTAGCTAAGAGACAAAAGCTTTCATTCTTTTGAGTCCTTTTTTTTTTTTTTTTAATTTTTTGTGTTTTTTTTTTGAGATGGAGTTTTACTCTTTCACCCGGGCTGGAGTTAGTGGTGTGATCTCAGCTCACTGCAACCTCTGCCTCCTGGGTTCAAGCAATTCTCCTGCCTCAACCTCCCAAGGTGCTGGGATTACAGGCATGAATCACCATGCCTGGCCTCTTCGGAGTCCTTGATCAGCCTTCCACTGAATACAGTTTAGTCTGGCTCAGTGAATCTGCATTTTTACATAAACAGTAGGGAAGAGGAAGCAATCAGATATGCATTTGTCTCAGGTGAGTCTCAGAGGAACCACTTTGAATAGAATGGGAGGCAAGTTTGTCCTAAAATGTTCCCAGCTTGACTTTCCCTTTAGCTTAATGATTTTGGGGTCCCAAGATTTATTTTCTTTTCACATCTTGTATGACTTTATATTGCTTTTAGTTTTTGAACCATTTGAATGTCTTACAAATTTCAAAAAAGTTTTAAATTCTCAGTATGATTTCCCCCCATATTCCCATATACGCCTAAGATCCTGTTTCTTTTAAAACATTTTCCTAACCCTTATAAATCTACATTAAATACTCTGGATTACATATATCTGAGATTCAATAGTCTCCATCTCAGTCTATTTTAGATAAATTACTTTAATGAGTACTTTGGGTCTATTTTTATTTTATTTTATTCCTTAGCCTTTATTCTGTTTTAAAACAGGCTCACACTGCAATCCCAGCACTTCGGGATGCCAAGGGTAGGTGGATCACCTGAAGTCAGGAGTTCAAGACCAGCCTGGCCAACATGGTGAAACTTCGTCTCTACTAAAAATACAAACATTAGGCCGGGCGCGGTGGCTCACGCCTATTATCCCAGAACTTTGGGAGGCCAAGGCGGGCAGATCACCTGAGGTCAGGAGTTCAAGACCAGCCTGGCCAACATGGTAAAATCCCAACTCTAGTAAAAAATACAAAAAGTTAGCTGGGTGTGGTGGCAGGTATCTGTAATCCCAGCTCCTCAGGAGGCTGAGGCAGGAGAATTGCTTGAACCTGTGAGGTAGAGGTTGCAGTGAGCTGAGATTGCGCCATTGCGCTGCAGCCTAGGCAACAAGAGCAAAACTCTGTCTCAAATTAAATAAATAAATAAATAAATAAATAAGAGGTTATTGTTGCCATTTAACTCAGAAAAATGAAGGGCTTGTCCTGTAGGATACTCCAGTCCATTTTACTTTGTATGCTATGGATGTGTTATTGTTGTGGATGTGTTCAGCCTTCCCAATCGTGTAAATAGTTCTTCAAGGAAGGAATCCATGTCTTATTCATCTACAGCTCAGTACCTACACCATGAACATAGTATGTGCTCAATAAAGTTCAGCAGTGACAATGATGATTAGGTGATGATACTATTATAAGGTGACAGAATAATAGAATCTATTCTATACATTTTTTAAATTTGGCACACAACCAAAATGCCATGTCTTAGTCATCTTTGCACCCCACAGGACATAGAAGAGTGACTTAGTAGTCACTCAATAAATAGATGAAAAAAATCATATTGAGTGAGTAGAGGCACGGTGATGTGCTAATTACTGCCTAAGGTTTACACTATTTTTTGTAAATATTATATAAATATACGTAGTGTTTGTTGAGCTTTACCAAAGGAATTAATGCAAAGACTTATTGGAATTAACAAGGAAAATCTAGAAGACAAATTGAGAAGATAGAAGATTTAAAGTAGTATTTCCTTCCCCTTTTTTTTGGGGGGGGGGACAGAGTCTTGCTCTGTTGCCCAGGCTGGAGTACAGTGGCATGATCTTGGCTCACTGAAACTTCTGCCTCCTGGGTTCAAGCGATTCTCCTGCCCCCACTTCCCGAGTAGCTGGGATTACAGGCCCATGCCACCATGCCCAGCTAATTTTTGTACTTTTAGTACAGACAGGGTTTCATCATGTTGGCCAGGTTGGTCTTGAACTCCTGAACTCAAGTGATCTACCTGCCTCGGCCTCCCAAAGTGCTGGGATTACAGGCATGACCCATTGTGCCCGGCCTAAATTAGTGTTTTCTAAAGCAGAGCCTGGAAACTTTTTAGAGAAAATCTCATGACCATGTTACTTCAGGAAGGCTGCTTTAGGTAGCATGGACAGGAAAAGCCCTATAAAAGATGAGCTTTCCCACCTCTTAAAAATGAGCTGAGACCCAGTAATAGTAATTAGTCATGAGAGAATCTTGGGAAAACAAGAGGCATGCCAGGTAGAGGGAACCACAAATGCAGACTCTGAAGCAGGGCAAGTATAGGGGTTTGCCTTTTGGAGGAAAAGAAAGGAAGCCAGTATGACTGAGGCTGAGTGAGCAGGAGGGTGAGTGGTAGGGGATGAAGTCAGAGAGCCCGTGGAGCGCCACACACCGCTGCAGGAAGCTTGGATTTATTCTAACAGCAATGGGAAGCCACAGGAAGGACTATCAGGGAAGGATGTGATCTGATTCGTTTTTAAAATGCCCACTCTGGCTGAAATAGTCATGGGGCTACAGGGGATGAGAGTAGAAGCAGGCAGACTTGTCAGGAAACTCACGTAGAAATCCAGGTGAGCAGTGACCACAACTGTAGTGAGTGTGTTAGCAGCAGAAATCAATCAATTCAGGAAGTATCCTTTTTTTAATATCTTTTTTTGGAGATGGAGTTGCACTCTTGTTGCCCAAGCTGGAGTGCAGTGGCATGACCTCGGCTCACTGCAACATCTGCCTCTCCGGTTCAAGCGATTCTTTTGCCTCAGCCTCCCAAATAGCTGGGATTACAGGCACATGCCACCAAGCCCAGCTGATTTTATATTTTTAGTAGAGACGGGGTTTCTCCATGTTGGTCAGGCTAGACTCAAACTCCCAACCTCAGGTGATCCACCTGCCCTGGCCTCCCAAAGTGCTGGAATTACAGATGTAAGCCACCACGCCCAGCCAAATTCCTGAAATATTCTTGAGATAAAACTGATAGAACCTTCAATGGGTGCATTATACTTGAAGGTAAGGCAAGAAGAATCGAAGAAGAGTAATTTTCTTTGGCTTGAGCAACTTCACGATATTGTCGCAGGTGGGGAAGAATCCCAGCTACTGAAGGAAGAACAAGGCCAGAAAGGAAATCAAGATTTCTGTTTGAAAGTACAGTTCATTACTTGGTATATTCTCTGGATTTTTTAGCTAAAAAAAAAAAAAGTATAGTCCATTTGAGAAGCATATAATAAATTCAAATGGAGATGTCCGGTAGGCAGTTGAATATATAAGTGTCAGACTCAGAGAAGACAGAGAATATAAAAATTTAAAAGGCATTGATGCCATTTCTTACAGTTTGTACAAAAAAAAAAATTAGAAGGCAGCAGCATAGAAATGCTAAACTCATGAGTGTGGTTATGACCACCTAGGGGTAAAAGTGTACACTTTTTAAAAAGGGTCAGCATAGAGCCTATTAGAAATCAAGAATTTAGGGAGGGCTCAGCAAAAAAGCCTGAGAAGGAGCAATCAGGTGAATGCTAAACCAGGAGACTGTGGTGTCCCGGAGGCCACGAGAGGGGAGCAGTCAGTTGTGTTAAGTGCTGCCAAGAGGTCTAATGAGATAATAATACTAACACATCGGCCAGGCGTGGTGGTGCACACCTGTAATCCCAGCACTTTGGGAGGCTGATGCACATGGATTACCTAAGGTCAAGAGTTCGACACCAACCTGGCCAACACGGTGAAACCCCATCTTTACTAAAAATACAAAAATTAGCCAGGCATGGTGGCACGCACCTGTAATCCCAGCTACTCAGGAGGCTGAGACAGGAGAATCACTTGAACCCAGAAGGCGGAGGTTTCAGTGAGCCAAGATCATGCCACTGCACTCCAGCCTGGGCAGCAGAGCAAGACTCGACTCCATCTCAAAATAATAATAATAACAACACTACAACACTATTACTACTACTACTAGCTAACATCTACGGAGCACTTCCTATGTATCACATCTGTTCTAAGAGCTTTATGGGTATTAATTCTGAATCGTTTTGAGAATGTTAAGGATGGAGAAGAAACCACTGGATTGGGTAACACAGAGGTCAAACGAAGAGATCCTTCATTCAACAATTAGTGCCTGACTTGTTCCAGGCAAGCTTGAGGCACTGAGGATGAAAGACAAAGGTCCTGCCTTCATAAGAGCTTAATGCAAACAATTAAACACATAGATATATCATACAGGCAGAGAAGTGTCTCAAAGAAAACAAGTAGGCCAAATAATGCTCTTTTTGGTACCCCATGAAAAGGAGATGACAAGTATTTGAAGGACGCTTTCCCTGGCAGAGGAAAAAGCAAGTGAAATGATCCTGAGCTCAGAGTAAGGATGCTCAGTGCCTGCAGAGCAAAAACCCACAGGAGAGTGGTAGGACATGATGTCATGGGTAATCAGGTCAAGTTCATGGTGAGGTTCGTGAGAGGCTGAGATCAAGTGGGACCTTGTAGGCCTGCTAAGGACTTTAGACCAGGAGTCCTCAACCCCCAGGCTGTGGACTGGTTCCATGCGTGGACTGTTAGGAACACGGCTGCACAGTGGGAGGTGAGTGGCAGGAGAGCAAGCATTACAGCCTGAACTCCGCCTCCTGACAGATCAGTGGTGGCATTAGATTCTCACAGAAACACACACTCTACTGTGAACTGAGCATGCGCATGTGAGGGATCTAGGTTGCGGGCTCTTTATGAAAATCCAATTCATTCCTGATAGATCAATTTGAGGTGGAGCAGTTCCCCCAACCCCAAGAAAAAACTGTCTTCCACAAACCTGTCCCTGGTGCTGAAAGTGCTGGGGATCCCTGCCTTAGAGTACACACAACCTGAGGTGAGAACCCACTCTGGAAGGCTGAGAGCAAAAGAACTGCATGTAATTTATGCTCTAAGGGACTTCTGTGACCACTGTAGGTACAATCAACCAGGGATAGTGCAAGACAAGAACTCAGCTGGAGGCTACTGTAGTGGACCAGGCAAGAGATGATATTGGCTTATAAAGGTGATGACATTTTAAATGTTAAGAAACGGCCATAGTTAGGACATAGGTCAAAGTCACAATTCGCTAATAGTTTAAAGTCTGGGTGTAAGAGAAAAGTAGGCATCAAGAATGATGCCAAGGTTTTTGGGCACCTGGATAAATAAATGGTGGTGCCATTTGTGGAAATGGGAAACAATGAGGGAAGGGCACGTTTGGCTGCTGCAGTAAGAGTTCAGTGGTGGACATGTTATGGGTATTAACTCTTTGAATCTTTCTGGCAATGCTAAGGATAGAGAAGAATCCACTGGATTTGGTAATCAAATGTAATCCAATTTACAGGCCAAATTGATATTCAAGCAGGGATGATAAATCAACAACTTGTTATGAAACTCGAGTTTAGGGGAAAAACTGAGGCTAGAGATAATTTGGGAAGTTACCAGGATATAGTTAAGGCCATGGAACTGATGACCTCACCCAGGGAATAAAGAAAGTTCTAGAAGAATCTGAGAGGACTAACTCATTGGTCACTTCAACCTAAAGGCTAGGAAAAGGAGGATTCAGCAAGGGAAACTGACTAAAGAGCAATCAAGGCCAGGTGCGGTGGCTCATGCCTGTAATCCCAGCACTTTGGGAGGCCAGAGGCGGATCACGAGGTCAAGAGGTCGAGACCATCCTGGCCAACATAGTGAAACACCGTCTCTACTAAAAAAATACAAAAATTAGCTGGGCGTGGTGGTGCGTGCCTGTAGTCCCAGCTACTCGGGAGGCTGAGGCAGGGGAATTGCTTGAACCCAAGAGGCGGAGGTTACAGTGAGCTGAGATCGCGCCACTGCACTCCAGCCTGGAGCCTGGCGACAAAGCAAGACTCTGTCTCAAAACAAACAAACAAAAAAGGAACAATCAGTAAGGTAGGACAATGGAGGTAGAGGCAACCCAGAAGTCAAGTAAAGAAAGACTTCTAAGAAAATAAGAGGTGAATGTGTCCGATGAGTAAGATGAAAATGAAGAATCAGCCATTGAATTTTACAAGCCAGAGATCATTGTGACCTCAACAAAAGCCACTGCAGCTAAGTGGAGGGGATGAAAGCTTTTAGGTGGTTCTCAAGAGAATGGGGAAAAAGGGGAAAGAGGACATGGAGATGATAACTCACAGGCAATTCAACTGATAAATTTTTCCTCTAAAGCAGAGCAAAGAAATCGTGGTACCTGGGTAGGCACAAGGGGTTCAGGGAAGGTTTGGGGTTTTTTTTTCTTTTTCTTTTTTTAAGATAAGAGTTATGGTGCATTTTGTTGTTGCTGTTGTTTGGTTAATTGGATTTTGTTTTTGTTTTTGAGACAAGGTCTTGTTCTGTTGCCCAGGCTGGAGTGCAGTGGCATGATCATATCTCGCTGTAGCCTCGAACTGCTGAGCCTGAGGTAATCCTCCTGTCAGTCTACCAGTAGCTGGGACTACAGGTTTATTTTGTTGTTGTGGTGGTGGTGGTGGTGGGGTTTTTTTTTTCTCTTTTTTTTTAGAAATGAGGTCTCACTATGTTGCTCAGGCTGGTTTTGAATTCCAGCCTCAGGTGATCCTTCCACCTCAGCCTGGCAAAGTGCTGGGATGACAGGTGTGACCCACCACACCAGTCCATTGCACACATTTGTATGCCAATGGGAATGATCCAGTAGAGGGAGAATACAATGATGCAGGAGAGAGAGGCTAATTTTAGGAGCAAAGAGCTTAAAGAAGTTAGAGAGAATTGACAAGGATCTAGAAATAGAAATTCCACCTGACCCAACAATCTCATGACTGGGTATATACCCAACGGATTATAAATCGTTGTATTGTAAAGACACATTCACATGTATGTTCACTGCAGCACTGTTTACAATAGCAAAGACCTGGAACCAACCCAAATGCCCATCAATGATAGACTGGACAAAGAAAATGTGGCACATATACACCGTGGAATACTACACAGCCATAAAAAATAATGAGTTCGTGTCCTTTGTAGCGACATGGATGAATCTGGAAACCATCATTCTCAGCAAACTGACCAAGAACAGAAAATCAAACACCACATGTTCTCACTCATAGGTGGGTGTTGAACAATGAGAACACATGGACACAGGGAGGGGAGCATCACACACTGGAGTCTGTTGTGGGAGCTAGGGGAAGGACAGCAGGAGTGGGGAGGGTGGGGAGGGAAAACATGGGGAGAAATACCAGATATAGGTGATAGGGGGATGGAGGCAGCAAACCACCTGCCATGTATGTATCTATGCAACAATCCTGCGTGATCTGCACATGTACCCCAGAACCTAAAGTACAATTTAGAAAAAAGAAGAAAAAGAGAATTGAAATCCAACATATAGATTGAGGGAATGGCCTTTAATAGGAGCAAGGACAGTTCATTCATTATTAACAGGAAAAAAAGTAGAGTACGTATATATAGATGCGGTAGTTTGGTAGATTTCGTGGTGGAAAGATATGAAGATCTTTCAGAATTCTATTCTCAGTGAAGAAAAAAAGTGAAATCATCAGCTAAGAGCAAGGAGGAAAGGATGCAGAAGGTCTGAGGAAAGAGCACTCACCATAATTTCTGGGACAGTTAGAAAATGAATTGACTGGGGAAATACAGTATGACTGCCAAGCTGCACTGAGAGCCCACATGAAGTTCAAGGGCATGGATTTAAAGGTCGGTTAGCATACTTGGCATAGTTGTTTGCCTGACTCTTGCCATTATCTGTTATTCCAAGTGCAGGCAAGAATTGGATTTAACAAGGCAAGAATGACAGAAGGAGAGAGGATCAAGGGAGTGATTCCATTGTTAGTCCATGGATTATAAGGTGAGGAGACACAGCAGGACATAAGATAGTGATATATAATGAAAAGTTAGTAGGATCCGTGGATTAGAAGTCCCTTTGAAGCTGAAAATTTGTTGGGGGTTCATGGAGGAGTGAGCTGGAAAGCTAAGACATGGTTAGAGATTAGAGTGCTTGAAATATTCTGGAAATGGTACAGCAATTAACAATGGCTTTAATACTGGGTGCGTATGATGGGGTGAAGGACAAGATCTTTCCAAGTGAGGAGGTCAAAGAACCGAGAAGCAAACTGGATCATCCAAGTGGATCTGAAATCTCCATGTATGATGATAGGAGTGGTGGCAGAGAGAAAAGCAATAAACTAGAGCAGTTTCGGGAGAACAGAGAAAAGAAGCCTAAGCAAATGTGTTGAGAATGAGAGGTGAAGAAATTGAGTCAGTGAGTGGAGACAACTCTCTTGACAAGTTCTGCAGTGAAGTACAGCAGATTGGTGGTGGTGATGCTTACGAAAGGGGAGAGTCTGAAAAAGACATGGGGTCAAGAGTTATTTCAAGATGGAAGATTCTAGAGTACGTATGTGCTCAAGGAACTGATTAATTAGAAAGGGAGAAATTGATGTTTTAGGAGAGAGGCAGGATAATTGCAGGAAGAAAGTTCTTCAGGAGATGAGAGAGTGGTATCTAAAGCCTAAGTGAAGAATTTCACTTATTTTATTATTATTTTTTTTTAAAGCACAGTTCTTCCCTGAAATATGAGAAAAGGTGGAATTCATGGATACAGAGGCGGGTAAAACAATAGATCCACTGTAAGAAAATAAGGGATTTCGTGACTGATCACTTCTATTTTCTCAATAAAAAATGCAGAAAAGTCTTCAACTGAGTCGGGGGTCAAAGGTGTGAAGTTTAGAGGAAAGAAGGCAGTTAGTCATCACTTCAGAGACTGGGAAAACTAACCTACTAAGGGAATAAAGTGAGCTGAAACTGAAATAAACCAGATGTTATGACTGTGCCATTTTGCACAGCAAGAGTCAACTGCTGAGGTGAAGGAAGAGAGTAGATGGATGGCTAGCTTTAACCAGGGTTGGGGGTTTTGTCAGAAGTATGATGGATAACCAGAAAGCCAGTGAAGTGATGGAAGACGTAAGGAAGCAATTGCGATGGCAGACCATGGAATTGAGGCTGGGTAAGAAGGAATCAGAACATGACATAAAAATTGTTCTCCCAAAAGATTGGTGGTCTAATGAGGCCAAATAATTGTTTTGGGTTGGGTCATTGGTGAGGGGTCATAAAAGAGCTGGTGGGGTCAGAGCAAGGAGGTTTACACCGAAGTCCCATCTCCTCTGTTATCTTGTGAATGTGGTGAGGACTGAACATATCCTGAGCACTTTGTAGATGCATACTCTTCGAATACTTGCTCAGTGAATGTTTTCCACATGCGACCACATGCCAAACACTGACGAAAATATTCTCCCTTCAAGGATCACTCCCTTGAGTTGAGGAGAAAGATGAATGGTGAAATACAAAGTCTCAAGTGCTCTAATAAGGGTAATATTCTAAGTGCGACCTAGTGGGTTACAATGACTAACTGTAGAGACAAATGAAGAGAGGCTTCAAAAGGAGGTGACTATAGCTCATCAGTGGCAGTGGAAGAGAAGAGAGTCCATTTCCCTCATTATCAGCGTGTCAATTTCCCATCTGAGTCCCTTGAAACCCAAGGACTGATGGTTGCGAAGCAACAGGCAAATGACACGAGTTCCTTTCAATATGGCAAGCTCTTGCATGCAAACCTCCACCTTAGGACCCCAGTTGTGGATGGGGCGTGGTTGCTCAGCGCGTGGGGAATGAGGAGAGGGAGGAGCAGGGGAGGGGACGTGGGAAGGGGAACACCTACCGCCCAGGAAAGACAGCTGAGGAGGCCGTGGCGGGACTCTGGTGATCAGAGATGGAGAGGTCATTACTGCGGCGCTGGGAAGCAACACGGCTTCCTTGGCTTCGCAGAGCTTGCGGGGCTCACGGGTTTGGCGGGCCTGGCGGGACTCACGGGCCTTGCGGAGTTTGGGGGCTGCAGGGGGCTCATGGAGTTCATAGGGTGCATAGGAATCCCGGGGCTCGTGGGGCGCATAGGGCGCGTGGGGCTCAAAGGGCTCGTAGGGCTCATCACATTGCTCAGAGTCGTCTGGCTGGTCTTGCTCCCTGACCTTCTCGGGCTCCTCGGCATTCTCGGGTTCCTCGGGATCCTCGGACTCCTCAAGCTCGCTGTGAGTGTCGAGAATCCTGAGCACAATGGGCTTCTGGACGACTTCGGAGCAAGTGGATATTTCTGTCGAGTCCTGCCCATCGATCACCTCGGACGGCGGAGACGAACCTAGAAACTCTTGGTTCTCCATTCGCGCCAGAAGCTCTTGTCGCACCTGGCGCTCACCCTCCCGGCTGGCTGCCCAGGCGCAGTTTGCTTCCCAGGCGCTGCGACCGGGATGCCGGGGCAGTCTGCGCCAGTCAGCGCCCAGCCCCGCCCCGAGCCCCGCCCCGAGCCCCGCCCCTATCCCAACCCTCAGAGCAGCCCCGCCCCTGCGGGACTCAGCCCCACTTCACGCCGTCTTCCTACGCGTTGTGGTTGCCATGGGGACACAAAGCTCTCCAGGACCTTCTGGGCGCATCCGGGCGGAGAAAAGCCAGAGGCGCGTCGGTGGAGCTAGGAGAGGAGATCCTGACACTGTTGCCCGTGTCCAGGGCGAGGATTCTCGCCTGCTTTCTCGGAGGCCCTGGGGTAGAACATGTCAGTTTCTAATCTAGTTAGGGCGCCCCTCAGACCCTAGAGCCAATCTATATAGAGACTGTGCCCAGAGGTTCACGGACACAATCTCTATACAGGTTTTTGTCCCCTAATCATGCTGGGAGAGGATGCCGAGACTGATAATATTCTAAGTCCCTCAATCACTACCACTGATTTCCATCAATTTCTAGCTAAATACACAGCAATCAGAATGGAGCGGGGTGAAGGGCGCGCGCGGGGGGTCCGAGGGGTGCGGGGGAGATGGAGGCACCAGTGCGACATTTGACATAAGCTTACATTCAAGAAGAGTCTCAAGTTGGATGTTTTATCTCCACATGAAGTTCTACACACAGTCACAAAGAAACACCGACTGGATTAAAAGAAAATTATATTCATCTACAACTTGTGTCTCATTACAAGACTCACTATCTACTGAAGTATGCTATTAACTACTTTTCATACAGGGCTGTAATTATCTTGGGAACAGTATACCTGTGTGCTGTGTTCTGTGGGTGCATCCATTAAGTTGGTACTGTGATATCTTTTAAATATACCACAATTTTTGTAACCCTGTTTTTGGCATTCCCTCTTTTTTGTCACTTATACCAAGAGACTTTAAAAACGTAGGTGGCCTGGCCCTCTCTCAATCCTTGAGGAGCGCTTTCAGCTAATTTTCATGATGGTGACAGTGTGGTAGAGGGGAATAGAAGTGGTGGAGTTTTATTCGTGTGTTTATTTTCAAGGGAAGGGACTAGAGGTGTTAAGGAATTGTGGGGTTCGTTCCCATGTGAAGCCCCTCGGAATTGGGCCTCACCATATGGTGAGCTTGAGCCCGAACACAGTTTCCCGTTGGAGGCAGTCAAGCTATGGGAAAGTAGGAACTGCAGGTAAAGGAATTACAAAAAGAACTTTGTGAAACTGTAATGTGGCCTGCATGTGGTCTAACAGGACAATGTGTCCAGTTTCTGATTTATGACTTTGTCTACCCACTATTGGGTCCTGTGCCTATTCCTGTTACTGCGCAAATACAATGGGTTTCTGCCTCTCTGGTGCCTTGCATAGGTCAGTAACTTTTAATTATAAGTTTCCCCACCACCTGCGTGACTTGATTGTACCCAGTTATGTAGCTGATTTTACTATTGTTCTTGTGTGCTGCTTTCATGTATGAGG
>CAUYQU010031532.1:0-10268 GCA_963574635.1 Cheracebus regulus
ATTGGTTATTAAGAAGCTATGGTTGCAGCACTTTGTTTGCATACTGGGCTTTTTAAGAGAAGACCAGGCTGTGCAAGCATGCCCGAGTATGTCTGAGCTTGCTCGGGGCTTGTAGAAGGGAAAAAGGGGTGGGGGGGGGGGGTTGCGTCCGAGCTCCCAGCAAGGCAACCGGCCTTACAGCACTGAATATAAATAGACCCAATTCTCCAATTAATAGGCATAGAGTACCTGAATGAATGAAGAAATAAGACCCAACTATGTATTGAAAAATCCACTTCACCTATAAAGAAACACAAAGACTCAAAATGAAGAGGTGAAAAAAGGTATTCCATGCAAGTGGAAACAACAAAAACAAAAAACAAAAACAAAAATAGAGCAGAAGTAGCTATACTTATAAAGATCAATAAAATCAAAAAATGGGAGAAGGATATGAACAGACACTTTTCGAAACAAAACGTTTATTTAGCCAACAAACATATGAAAAAATCATCATCACTGGTCATTGGAGAAATGCAAATCAATACCACATTGAGATACCATCTCGCCAGTTAGAATGGCGATCATTAAAAAATCAGGAGACAGCAGATGCTGGAGAGGCTGTGGAGAAATAGGAACACTTTGACACTGTTGGTGGAAGTGTAAATTAATTCAACCTTTGTGGAACACAGTGTGGCAATTCCTCAAGGATCTAGAAATAGAAATACTATTTGACCCAGCGATCCCATTATTGGGTATATACCCAAAGGATCATAAATCTTTCTTTTATAAAGACACATGCACACGTATGTTTATTTTGGCACTGTTCACAATAGCAAAGACTTGGAACCAACACAAATGCCCATAGATGATAGATTGAATAAAGAAAATGTGGCACGTATACACCACGGAATACTATGCAGCCATAAAAAAAAGATGAGTTCATGTCCTTTGCATAGACATGGATAAAGCTGGAAACCATCATTCTCAGCAAACTGAGACACAAGAACAGAAAACCAAACACTGCATGTTGTCACTCCTAAGTGGGTATTGAACAATGAGAACATATGAACACAGGAAGGGGAACATCATACACCGGGGCCTGTCAGGGGATGGGGGCCTAGGGGAGGGATAGTATTGGGAGAAATACCTAATATAGATGATGGTGTGATGGATACAGCAAACCACCATGGCACATGTATACCTATGTAACAAACTTGCATGTTCTGCACATATACCCCAAAACCTAAAGTATAATTTTAAAAAATTGATAAAACTACAAGTCACAAAATAGGCAAAGAAGGTCACTATTAATGATAAAAGGATCAATTCAACAAGAGAATATAAAAGTTATAAATATCTATGCACCCAACATCAGAGCTTCCAGATGCAAAAATTAGTCTATCTAAAGGAAAGATAGACTGCAATGCAAAAATAAGAAATTCAGCACCTTGCTTTCAGTAATGTACAATGCATCCAGACAAAAAATCAACAAAGAAACGTCAGAGTTAAACTACACACTAGGACAGATAGGTCTAAGTGACTCTTACAGAACATTTCACCCAACTGCTGCAGAATACACATTTTCACATCAGCACATGGAATATTCTCCAAAATAGATCATGTCTTATGCCACAAAACAAATCTCAACAAGTTCAGAAAAGTAGGAAGCATATCAAGTGTCTTTTTTACTACAATGGAATAAAACTAGGAACCAATAACAAGAGAGGAACTTTAGAGAATACACAAACTCAGGGAAATTAAACAACATACTCCTGAATAACCAATAAGTCAATGAAGAAATAAAGAAAACTTTAGTATTTCTTAAAACAAATGAAAATAGCAATACAACATGCCAAAATCTATGGAATAAAGTAAAAGTACTAAAAAACAGGGAATTCATATCGATAAACACCTACATCAAAAAAGTAGACTTCAAATAACCATCCTAATGAACCTCAAGGAATTAGAAAAGCAAGAGCAAACTAAACCCAAAATTAGTAGAAGGAAATAAAATTGAGTAAAATGAAATTGAGACTAAGTAAAATACAGAAAATCAATAAAATGAAAAGTTGGTTTTTTGAAAAGATGAAAAAAATTAACAAACCTTTAACTAGATTAAATAATAAAAAGAGAGAAGCCCCCCAAAAAAATCAGAAGTAGAAAAGGATATATAACAGCTGAGATTTCAGAAATACAAGAAATCATTAGAGACTATTATAAACAACTACACACATATACACAATATATAATATATATGTTGTGTATATTATGTGTTGTATATATCATAAACATATATATATGAATAAACTAATTTCTGTACAAATACAATGCACCAAGATTAAGCCATGAGGAAATAGAGAAACTCAATGAACTAGTAATGAGTAATGAGATTAAAGCCATAATAAAAATTCTCCCATCAAAGAAAAGCCCAGAACATGATGACTTCACTGCTGAATTCTACCAAATATTTAAAGAAGAAATAATATTCACTTTATTCAAACTCTTAAATGAGGAAGAGGGAATACTTTCAAACCCATTCTATGTGTCCAGTATTGTCCTGATATCAAGACCAAACAAGGAGACCACCACCACCACAACAACAAAAGTACAGTCTGATTTCATGATGAGCATAGATACAAAAATCCTCAACATGATCCTAGTAAATGGAATTCAACAGCACATTAAAAAATTATTTATCATGATCAAGTGGGATTCATTCCAGTTCTGTAAGGATGGTTCAAAATATGCAAATCAATAGACGTGATACATCACCTGAAGAGAACCAAGTGCAAAAACCGTATAATTATTTCAATAGATGCTGGAAATGCATTTGATAAAATTCAACATGGCGTTATTATAAAAACCCTCAAGAGACTGAATACAGAAGGAGCATACTTCAAAATAAGAAAAGCCATATATGACAAACTCATGACTAACATTGTACTGAACTGGGAAAAATTGAAAGCCTTTCCTCTAAAAACTGGAATAAGACAATGATGCCTGCTTCCACTTTTATTCAACACTGTACTGGAAACCCTAGTGAGAGCAATTAGTCAAGAGAAGAAATAAAGGGCATCAAAATTGGAAAAGGATAAGTCAAATTAGCCTTGTTCACAGATGACATGCTCTTATAATTAGAAAGCCTAAAGACTCCACCAAAAAAACTGTTAGAACTGATGAACAAATTTAGAAAACTTGCAGAATACAAAATCAACAAACAAAAATCAATAGCAGTTATATACACCAACAGCAAACAATCTGAAAAGAAATCAAGAAAACAGCCCCATTACAAAAGCTACAAAGAATATATAATACCTAGGAATCAATTTAACTAAAGAAGTAAAATATCTATACAAGTATACTATAAAATACTGATGAAAGAAATTGAATAGGACACAAATGGAAAGATATTCTATGCTCTTGGATTGGAAGAATTAATATTGTTAAAATGAGAATTTTACCCAAAGTAATTTATAGATTCAATGTAATGCCTATCAAAAAACCAATGACATTCTTCACAGAAATAGAAAAAAATTATCAAATTTATATGGAATCACAAAGACCCAGAATAGCTGAAGCAATGTGAGTAAAAAGGACAAAGCTGGAGGCACTATACTACCTTACTTCAAAATATAGCACAAACCTAAAAAAACCAAATCAGCATGGCATTGGCATAAAAACAGAAACATAAACCAATTGAATAGAATAGAGACTCCAGATATAACTCCATGTATTTACAGACAACCCATTTTCAACAAAGGCACCAAAAATTTGCCATAAGGAAAGGATGGTCTTTTTAATAAATGGTGCTGGAAAAACTAGATATATGAAACTAGACCCCTATCGCTCACCGCATTCAAGAATTAACTCAAAATGGATTAAAGACTTAAGTCTAAGACCTGAAACTGTAAAACTAATAGAAGAAAACATTGGGCAGATGCTACCAGACATGGTCTAGACAAAGACATTTGTGTAAGATCTCAAAAATACTGGCAAAAGAAGTAAAATCAGAAAAACGGGATTACATCAAGCTAAAAAGCTTCTGCACAACAAAGGAAACAATCAACAAAGTGAATAGGCACACCATAGAATGGGAGAAAATACCTGCAAAATACTATCTATCTGACAATGAATTCATAACTGGATAGATAAATAGCTTAAAAAATAGCAAAAAAACCCCACAAAACTTCTGATTAAAAATGGGCAAAAAATCTGAATAGGCATTTCTATTGCCTATTCAGAAGACATACAAATGGCCAACAGGTATATAATGTTTAACATCACTAATCATCAGAGAATAGCAGTTCAAAACCATAGTGAAACATTATCTCATCCAGATAAAACAGCTTTAATAAACAAGCAGTAAATAATGGATGCACTGGTGAAGATGTGGAGAAAGGGGAACTCTATTTACACTATTGGTGGGAATGTAAATTTGTACAGCCACTATAGAATATTGTATGGAGGTTCCTCATGAAACTAAAACTACTGTATAATGCAGCAATTCACTAGTGGATGTATATCCAATAGAAAGGAAAACAGTCTATTCAAACGACACTGGTACTCCCATGTTTATTGTTTGCACAATAGCCAAAATATGGAATCAACCTAACTAATTACCCATCAGTGGATGAATTGATAAAGAAAATGTGGTACATATACACAATGGACTCTTATTTAACCATTAAAAAAAAGACTAAACTCCTATTATTTACAGCAATATGGATGGAAATGGAGGTCATTATGTTAAGTGAAATAAGTTGGGCATAGAAAAACAAACATTACATGTTCTCTTTCATATGTGGGAGATTAAAAAGTGAACCTCACGAAGGTAGAGTAGGTTGGTGATTACCAGAGCCCGAAAGGGTCATGGGGAGATGGGGATGAAGAATAGATTGATTAATGGATGTAAATTTACAGTTTCAATGAAGAGATATTTGATAGATCAGTAAGGTGATTTATAGTTTACAATATCTTTTAAATGTTAGTAGCTAGAAGGGAATAATTTAAATGTTGTTAGCATGAAGAAAAAAATATTTAAGGTGATGGATATGCCAAATACATTGATTTGCTCTTTACAAATTATATGAATGTATTAAATTCTTACATGTAGCCTAAAATATGTGCATCTATTATATATTGATTTAAAAATATTTTTTTAAATTCCAAGCTTCCCCAAGATTGTAATCCACCTATAATTTAACTGACTGCTAGTAAAGCCTGTTACTTTCAGAGGAACATAATTCAGCCTACAGACTTTGCAATGTATCATCCACAATGTTGTGTGTATGTGGTGTGTATGTGTGTGTTTGTGTATGAATGGGAAGGAACAAGAAAATATGAGAATATGTAACCCAAAGATTTGAGAGAGAGAAAAAATGTGTGTAGACATAGTGGCTTATATCAGAAGTTGTATTTAAGTATCTTAAAGTTCAGTCCCTAGTGCTTTAAATCTAAAAAAACTCTAACGATCATTTCATGAACAAGTCTACCAAAAAAATTCAATCAAACATTTGCAATCTCTTTATGTTTATGCATGAGTGCCCAAAAATGCCTTTCATCTCTTTTTCTTCAATATCTAACATCCATTCCTGGGATTGAAGAATGTTCCTTCTAATTTACTCTTAAACATCAAAGCAATGAAACTATTAATCCAGCTAATAATGATGCATATTTCTCAAAAATGCCTTTCCTTTTCAGATCAGCCACCAAAGGAGTTTTCATTGTCTCTCTAGTTGGCTCTAATGAGAGATGTACAGATGTTAAACCCACTACTCTTATTAATCATTTTTCTTCATCTACTGATTAAATCCTCAAAAGCAAACTGTTCACGTTCTCACTGAAAATACAGCTGGTGTCCCTTAGCAGTTACGTTGCACAAGAAAGATAAGTTATAGTGGCATGGATGGTGCTCTGCATGGTATTTTCTAGACTTTACTAGTTCATGAGCTTTTGTGGATAAGTCAAACTGTTGAATGTCTCTTAAATGTAATCTTTTCTGTAGTTGATTATGCAGAGAATACAAAAGAGTTATCTGCAGTATGTGGAATTAATTTTGAAAGTTGGATAAAGACTTCAGAATAATAACAGTGGCTATACAAGTCACCTATGAAACTGTTCTCTCATAGGTGACATTAATTTTCTATCTACAGAGTCTTATTACTGAATGTGTTATGTTTGTACCTCCACAAAACTAAAATAATAATTTTCTTTTTTTTTTAGCAGTCTATTAAAATGTCGAGGTTTATCTTGACTGCTGCTTTTTAATGTAAATGTTTGGGCTTAATTGAATTCCTAATATGTGATGTCACTTGGAATTCTGCTAGGGTCCAGTAATTTGGCCTACAAAGATATATTTTTCCTTAAAATGAAAAGTATATTTGAAATGTTATTTTACACAATAGCAAAAAGCATCCAACATAAGTTGTGAGATTTTTATTGTTTAACTTTTGAAACAGAAAGACAAGGCTCTTTTGTGCTTGCTTTATTCCAAAGTATATATGGGAATGCTAATGCTTTATATGTAAAGTGCACCCTACAGATATTTGTGATTAGTTAATTATTATGGCTGGAAAAACGAGAATCATAAAAAAAGAACTAATCTTGAATATCAGAGTTTTGCCCATTTTTTTTTAAACAATGAAAACAAGAATTATTATGATTTTTACATTTACCATGTGTTTCACAAAGAGGAGGTTTTCTTTGCTGTGCTACATTGCAAGAGTATGTCATGTTCAAATCTCTGGGGCTTTATTAAAAACTTTACTTTCTTCTTAGAGAGATTATTAAACAAATACTAAAGATGGCATAGAAGTGTGGTCTAGGCAGTATTTTTCTGGCAAGTAAACCTAAGTGCAGAATTTAAGTTCTATAACATTAACCTGAGGGTAAATCGTTTTATTCAGAGTTGTCTCCTCTGTGAACAGCATTATGTTATGACCTCATTTGCTACAGCAAATGAAATATTAATAGATCTTTGAAAATGCAGTAAAGTTTTGATCAGATGTTATAGCTTCATTGTATACCAAACCCTGCGTCTCAGAAAAACTTTCTACTTGGGTTTAAAATGAAATTATCAGTTAATTTTTTTAAATCAAGCATTTTCTTTAAGAACATGATGATATAAACATATTTCTTATGGGAATCTCTGACTACTATATTTTTGACCAAAAAAAACCCATGTTTGACCATGCTATTTAAAGAGTTATTGAAAAAAAATTTAATCTATTTAGGTGAGTCAGAAAATTAAAATATAGCAAATCAAAGTTCTTTTTGTTTTTGTGTTTTTGAGATGGAGTCTTGCTCTGTTGCCCAGGTTGAAGTGCACTGGGGCTATCGTGGCTCACTGCAACCTCTGCCTCCCGGGTTCAAACAATTTTCCTGCCTCAGCCTCCTGAGTAGCTGGGATTTCAGGCACATGCCACACACCCAGCTAATTTTTTGTGTGCTTTTTAGTAGAAATGGGGTTTCACCATGTTGGCCAGGCTGGTCTCAAATGTCTGACTTTGTTGATCTGCCTGCCTCAGCCTCCCAAAGTACAGGAATTACAGGCATGAGCCATGTGCCTGGCCACAAAATAGATTTTAAATAAGTTATTAACTATAAAATTTCTCAATTTGGGCATTTATTTGGCTGCAAGTACCAAAACACAGGACAAAAGAAACTTAAGTAAATAGTTCTAGATATAATTGACTCTTGAATGATACAGGGATTAGGACTGCTGATCTCTACACAGTTGAAAATCTGCATATAACTTTCCCAAAATTTAACTACTAATAGTCTAGTGTTGACCAGAGCCTTATTGATAACATAAAACACTGATTAAAACATTGTTTGTATATATATTTATACTATATTATTACCATAAGTAAGATAAAGAAAATGTCATTAACAAAATCATAAGAGAAAATATATTTACTATTCATTAAGTGGAAGTGGATCATCATAAAAGTCTTCATCCTCATTATTTTTATACTGAGGAGGCTAAGTAGGAGAAGAAAGAGGAACAGTTGGCCTTGCTGTCTCATAGGTGGCAAGATGGAAGAAAATCTACATGTAAGTGGATCCTCATAGTTCAATTTCATCTTGTTCAAGAGTCTGCTGTGGATAGTTGTTGGAACTGGTTCAGCAATGCCAAATATAATGGCAGAATCTTTGTGATTCTTATGGCCTTTCTCAAATGACTGAAAGATGATTGCTGAAGTTGTAGACATCACGTTTAGTACAAAGAAAGAGAAAAGGAGGTGGCAGCTGTTTCAAGAAAACTAAATTTCCTAAGAACCTCCATAGGAATCTATCACAGTGTTCTGTGTCACTACTCCTAGCTAAGGTAAGGCAAGGGAGAAGCGGTTAGAAGTAGGCATTAAGTTGCCACATATTTTAATTGTCACTTCATTTACCAAGTCATGTATGTCTTGTCTTCGCTTACCAAACAAAATGCTCTGATTTTCCTGATTAGACATAGTGATATTTGCTTCTTGTCTTTGAAACTTAAAGTGTTAAACCACTGTATTCACACCACACATTATTCTTCCAAAAGCTAACATAGTTTTGATTGATTTGAAAATATATGATTTCATATATGAACATATATAATTATATATATATTGTTATGTATTGCTGCCACATTTTAGTTAGGAGGTTATTGATGAAAGAGATCTTTGGATCAATCTGGAAAATTAATTGAAAAGTAAGACTGATAGCAGCAATGTTAAATGGTGTCTTTTCAGAAGTATTGATTATTCTATCTGTTACAGATCTCTTCAAATTGATTGGGAATCTCCAGGGAAGCCAAATGGCATCATTCTTGGATATGAACTCCTATCGAAAACATGGTATCCATGCCCTAAAACTCAGAAGTTAGTGCAGGACCACAGTAATGAGTTCTGCAAGGCAGTGAGGTGTCAAAAACCTGAATATATCTGTGGACACATTTGCTATTCTCCTGAAGCTAAGGTAAATATTTTCAAACTAATCAGTGAACTATGTTTTTCTCACTCAAGACTCCAACTGAAATTATTCGTTTCTCACATCATGGTCAATAATTCCTCTGCTCTATAAAGAAGACTCCATGCAGAAGAAAGGATGCTTACAAAAATCTTATCACCCTCATGAGCACTTTAGCCTTTCCATTTTTTATTATCTTCACAAGAAATATAACTTTGTTAGAATAGGGTACATCCTTTTGTATTTAATCAAATGACTTGAAATTTTCTTTACAAAAGATCTTTTCAGCTACAAATGGGTGTTTGTTTACATGACGCTGATGAGTAACTGTGAACAGGACATTTTATGATTTGTCAGAAATATTTTAGAATTATAGTCATTTGCAGATCAATGTTCATATTAGATGCTGTTTAGAAATCAGATCAATAATACAGCCAGACAGAGGAGTTTGTAAATGACGTTTATTGACAACATAGAAAATCCTTAGTTTAAAGGTAGAATTTCATATAATGAAATAATGTTCCTATTTGTCAACAACAGCCTCACACAATCAATGAGTAAAGCTACTACTGAATTTATAAGATTTACTGCAAAAGAACATAGTAATTAAGAAAGTGAGTTACTGAAGCAATATGGATCAAATTACAATTATAGCTGACACAAGTTTAGCAGTAGTTATCATCTAAGAAATGCATAAAGCCAGCAGTTACTAATTATGCATGTTCTGATACTTACACTCTAAAATTATCATTATGCCTAAGTTTGACATCATTTTATTCCATTAAGTATGCACATATTTAAATATGCACCTATGCACATCTGATGAACATATTTGTATAAAATTAAATTTGGGGAGAGAGATCCAAGATGGCCGATTAGCAACAGCTCAGAAATGTAGCTCCCAGTGAAAGCACAGAGAACGAGTGGACGCCACACTTTCTGACGAATTTTTGTTGCCCACAGACCGGGAGATTCCCGGCAGAGGAGCCACACGGGTCACCAGTGTGACTCTTTTGGCCGGCGCGGCTGTTTTGCCAGTGCCCCAGCGCGGCGCTTCTTGGTCTGGAGTATACGGACGGACGGGCTCGGCTGGTCCCATCGCCACAAAGAAAACAGCAATTGGAAGCGCTGAGGACTGAGAGTTTCACAGCAAGCACAGCGAACCTGGGAAGGTCCGGCTCTGTGGGGAATGGGCATCCGCCAAAGGAAAACTAAGAAACAGAAAAAACTTAATCACCGGGCGGAGAGAGATCCAAGATGGCCATGTAGCAGCAGCTCAGGATTGTAGCTCCCAGTGAAAGCGCAGAGAGCAAGTGGATGCCGCAATTGCAGATGAATTTTTG
>CAUYQU010031533.1:0-72221 GCA_963574635.1 Cheracebus regulus
TTTAATCTCCGCACTTTGGGTGTACAGGGTGGGTACATCACTTTAAATCTGGTTTTTTAAACTCTGTCTAAAAAAAAAAAAAAAAAAAAAAAAAAACGTATAAACTACCATAAGAGGCAGTAGATTACACAGCACAAGCACCAGTGTCAGTGAGGACTTGGTTTCTACCCCAACTCCTACTTCCCAGCTGTGTATCCGTGAACAAGTCACTTAACCTCTCTAAGCCTCAATGTCCTCATCTGTAAAATGGGAGAAATAATGGTATTGAGAGTTATGAGAAATAAATTTTGGAACTACAGTGCTTAACAGAATATCCAGAACACAGTATGCCCTCAGTAACTATTACATAATAGTATTTGAATGGTAATAGAACACAAGGAATCTTCCTCTATCAGAGAAGAAAGCAAACCAGAAATCTGTCACAGAAATCACGCCTAACAGTTTGGGCAAGAACCACTCCTGGTCTATTCTGGAGTAAAATAAGAAGGCCTTCAACAACTGCACTGCTCCAGGGAAGGGGTAGGTGGGGCCAATGTGGTAAAACTGTTCAAAATAAGAGAAGTTTTTGGGCTGGGCGCAGTGGCTCATACCTAAAATCCCAGCACTTTGGGAGGCCAAAAAGGGTGGACCACCTGAGGTCAAGAGTTCAAGACTAGCCTGGCCAACATGGTAAAACTCTGTCTCTACTAAAAATATAAAAATTACCCAGGCGTGGTGGTACATGCCTGTAATCCCAGCTATTGGGGAGGCTGAGGCAGGAGAATCACTTGAAAATGGGAGGTGGAGGCTACAGTGAGATCATGCCTCTGCACTCCAGCCTGGATAACAGAGTGAAACAAAAATTAAAAAAAGAATTTTAGTTTTCAGAAATGAAGAAATAAAAACTATACTTGCTGAAGTAATTTGTTTTTTTTGTTTTTTTGTTTGTTTGTTCTTTCAGATGGAGTCTTGCTCTGATTTCTGTCACCCAGGCTGGAGTGCAGTGGTGTGATCTTGACTCACTGCAACCTCCTCTCAAGCGATTCTCCTGCCTCAACCTCCCCAGTAGCTGGGATTACAGGCACATGCCACCATACACAGCTAACTTTTGTATTTTTAAGAGAGATGGGGTTTACTCCTGACCTAACGTGATCTGCCTGCCTTGGCCTCCCAAAGTTCTGGGATTACAGGCATGACCCGCTATGCCCGGCCTTGCTGAAGTAATTTGAAAATCTGAAGAAAATTAACTGGAAAATGAGAACCAACATGAATATTTAATATGTTGATGAGACATGAGATAAATTGAACAAAAATCCCAATCATCTTTTATATCAGTGATATTCATCATACAACAAAAACTATTTTAGGCTGGGCACAGTGGCTCACACCCGTAATCTCAGCACTTTGGGAGGTCAAGAGATCAAGACCATCCTGGCCAACATGGTGAAACCCCGTCTCTACTAAAAATAGAAAAATTAGCCGGGCATGGTGGCACGTGCCTGTAGTCCCAGCTACTCAGGAGGCTGAGGCAGAAGTACCGACTGAACCCGGGAGGCGGAGGTTGCAGTGAGTCAAGATCGCACCACTGCACTCCAGTCTGGGTGACACAGTGAAACTCCAGCTCAAAAAAAAAAAAAAACCCAAAAAACAAATTACTTCAGCAAGAATAATTTTTATCTCTTCACTTCTGAAAACTCTCTTTTCCTTTTTTTGAGGTGGAGTCTCACTCTGTCACCCAGGCTGGAGTGCAGTGGCACGATCTCACTGTAGCCTCCACCTCCCACATTCAAGTGATTCTCCTGCCTCAGCCTCCCCAGTAGCTGGGACTACAGTCATGACCACCGTGCATGGCTAATTTTTATATTTTAGTAGAGAGCTGAGATCGTGCCAATACAATCCAGCCTGTCAACAGAACAAGACTCCGTCTCAAAAAAAAAAATTTTTTTTTAAAAAAAATACCTAGATACAAAAAAGGAACTGGCAAGATCAAGATGAGAAAAAAATTAAGTTTTACCAAAGGCTCTAAAGAAGAACTTCAAATTACCCATATGAACCCATACACACGAGGCAATGTCAATCCAAATCCCATCTTTTTTGTTTCTGAGACAAGGTCTCACTCTGCTGCCCAGGCTGGAGTGCAATGGTGCAATCTCAGCTCATTGCAGCATCAACCTCCCAGGCTCAAGCAGTCCTCTCACCTCAACCTACCGTGTAGCCGGGACTACAGGCATGCAGCACCACGCCCAGCTAATTTAAAATTTTTTATTTTGTAGAACCAGGGTCTCACTACTTTGGCCAGGCTGGTCTCGAACTCCTGGGTTCAAGGGATCTTCTTACCTCAGCCTTCCAAAGTTCTGGGATGACACGCATGAGCCCCTGTGCCTAGCCCCAGATCCCATCTTTTTAATCCCTCTTGGTTTTGATATTTAGAAGAATACAAGAATGGGAAGAGCCAATAGGATTTGGGGCAGCATAAGGAGACTGGCCTTGCCCTGGCCTGCTCCTAATGTTTCAGATTAGTTCAGCTGGCCTGAGTGCCATCAACCTCAAATTCATCACGCTCCTTACCTCTTCAACACCATGATCCAAATGCCTGAAAAAATGCTATTTTACTTATTGCTAAGCTTCTTTTAGCATTTTCCAGGTAAAAAGCATCACCTGTGTTAAAACGCCAGGCTCCTCACGGTAAATTCCAGGTCGGGGAGCCTGCGGAATCCCAGGGCTGCAGACAGAAAGCTTTTTTTTTGAGACGGAGCCTCGCTCTGTCGCCCAGGCTGGAATGCAGTGGCACGATCTTGGTTCACTGCAACCTCTACCTCCCGGGTTCAAGGGATTCTCGTGCCTCAGCCTCCCGAGTAGCTGGGATTACAGGCGCCCACCACCACACCCGGCTCATTTTTGTATTTTTAGTAGAGATGGGGTTTCACCGTGTTGGCCAGGCTGGTCTTGAACTCCTAACCTCAGGTGATCCACCGTCCTCGGCCTCCCAAAGTGCTGGGATTACTAGTGTGAGCCACTGCGCCTGGCCGGACGGCAAGCTCTTAAGCTAAACGCTGAGAACCAGGAAAATGCCCTGTGGACAGCTGGGGTCCGACCTGCTTCTCCATGCAGTGACAATACCTGGGGTTATTGTTAATGCAGGGCTGCCATCAGCAGCAGTGGGCTGTCACCTCTGCTGGCTACATTGTGTCTTTTCCTCCTAGAACTGTGGATGACGGAGGGCTGAGCCCCATCCATTGGGTTCCTGGGGCCCTGCTGGAGGGGCTGCTGTGGCCAGGGCACCCGGTGAGGAGGGGAACAGGGTGGCTGGGGGCGAGCTTGGGGCCTCAGTGTCCACCTTGGCTGTGGGAGGGCTGTAGAGGCGGGGAGGGACCAGCCTTGGGAACAAGGAGGAAAATGGGAGTGGGGGGCCTCAGCTTTGCCTCTCAGCATCTCTGCATCAACATCCCCAGCAGCAGAGGGCGGACAGTGCTGCTGGGATGTCAGGAGCTCCTGGGCTCCCAGGAGATCCCAGGAGACCCCAGGAAGGTAGTAAGAAAAACAGCTGCTCTGAGAACCAGCATTTTCTCTTTTTTGACTCCTCCTTCTTCTTTTATTTCCTTTTTCTAATTAATAAGCTTTACCTTACAGAGCAATTTGAGGCTCACAGAGTCTCGCTCTGTCCTCCTGGCTGGAGTGGGGCGATCTCAGCTCACTGCAGCTTCCACCTCCCGGGTTCAAGTGACTCTCATGCCTCAGCCTCCCAAGCAGCGGGGATTACAGGCACCCACCACCATGCCTGGCTAATTTTTGTATTTTTAGACGTGTTTTTAGTAGAGACATATATCACCATATCTGTCAGGCTGGTCTCAAACTACTGACCTCAAGTGATGTGCCCACCTTGGCCTCCCAAAGTGCTGGGATTACATGCATGAGCCACCGCACCAGGCGAGGCTTACAGAAAAATTGATGGGAAAGTACAGAGACTTCCCATGCACCCCATGCCTGCCCCCACCCAGACTGTGCCACTATCACTGTCCCCTGCTACAGTGGTCCATTGATTAGAATCAATAAACCTATACAGACATGTCACCATCACCCAATACTCATAGTTTATACTCTGGCTCACTCTTTTGTTTGTTTGTTTGTTTTTGTTTTAATTCAGTGGCAAGAAGAGTTAAGAGGTTTCTGCTTTGTTTTTTTTTCCTTAGAGATGGGGTCTTGCTCTGTTCCCCAGGCTGGAGTGCCATGGTGTGATCATGGCTCATTGCAGCTTCAACCTCCTGAGCTCAAGCAATCCTGCTGCCTTGGCCTCCTAAGTAGCTAGGACTACAGGCACATACCCTACATTCAGCTAATGTTAAAAAAAATTTTTTAGAGATGGGTTCTCACTATGTTGCCCAAGCTGGTCTCAAACTCCTGGGCTCAAGCGATCTACCACCTCGGCCTCCCAAAGTGTTGATTACAGGTGTGAGCCACTGTTCCCAGCCATGGGCTCACTCACTCTTGGAGTCGTACATTCAGTGGGTCTGGACAAATGTATCATGATAATGACACAGACCTACCACTGTAGTGCCCTGCAGAGTGGTGTCACTGCCCTAGGAATCGTCCGTGCTCCACCAATTCATCCCTCCTCCCCAACCCCTGGCCCCCACTGACCCTTTCTTTCACTGTCTTCCTGTCTCCATCCTTTTGCCTTCTCCAGAATGTTAAGTCAGAACCGAATCACACAGTGTAGCATTCCTAGAGTGGCTTCTTTTTCTTTTTCACACATGTTCCAACAGAGTGGCTTCTTTCATTCCTCCCTCCTTTTGAGTGAACTTACTTGTAACCTCATCACCATTTCCAGGTAACAAATGAAGACACTTAGATGCAGAGAGGTGACTCAGCCTGACCACGGTCACCCAGCTGGTAAGCAGCAGGGCGGGGGTGCGAGGCCAGGGCCCCAGTTCTCATCTACTGGCCCCCCGTATTTGTGTGATCATCGCCACCATCCAGAAACAAACGGCCCTTCCAGCCCGTTCTCAGAGGCCAGGCCAGTGGACCACCCGAAGGCTCGGGAAGGAGGAAGAGGGGATCCCTGGCCCCATTCCTGGGGGCTTGCTCACCTGTCCCAGGCTGCTGGCTGGGGGCACGGCAGGCAGCAGGTTGAGGCTATCTCTTCACAGCTCCTGGAGGTAACGCCCGACTCCATGAGGAAGCAGGAGGTGCACAGCGGCAGGGAGCCGGCCAGGGCCACGGCACGGGCTCCCCAGCCGAGCAGGTGAAAGCCCTCATGGATCTGTTGGCAGGGAAAGGCAGTCAAGGCTCGCAGGCCCTGCAGGCCCCAGACAGGACGCTGGACTTCCCGCTGGGGCCCCGCAGCAATGGTAGGACCGGCTTGCGAGGCAGACATGGGGTGGGGGATACCTGGGCCATCTGCACCCACTCTTCCCTTACCCGCGCTCCCTGCTGGCCTCTGTCCCGCAGACTCCAGCATGCAGAGGCACCGCGAGGCCCTGCTGAGCAGGGTGGGGGGCGGCCCAGAGCTGGGCGGCCCCTCGCACAGGCTGCCCTCCCTCTTGCTGGTGGAGGGCCTGACGGACCTGCAGCTGAGGGAGCACGACTTTACGCAGGTGGAGGCCACCCGTGGGGGTGGGTGTCCTGCCAGGACTGTCACCCTGGACCGGCTCTTCCTGCCTCTCTCTCGGGTGTCTGTCCCACCCCGAGTCTCCATCACCATCGGGGTGGCCGGCATGGGCAAGACCACCCTGGTGAGGCACTTCGTCCGCCTCTGGGCCCGTGGGCAGGTTGGCAAGGACTTCTCACTGGTGCTTCCTCTGACCTTCCGGGATCTCAACACCCACGAGAAGCTGTGCGCCGACCGACTTGTCCGCTCCACCTTCCCGCACGTCGGGGAACCCAGCCTGGCAGTGGCAGCCCCAGCCAGGGCCCTCCTTATCCTGGACGGCTTGGACGAGTGCAGGACTCCTCTTGACTTCTCTAACACCGTGGCCTGCACGGACCCCAAGAAGGAGATCCCGGTGGACCACCTGATCACCAATATCATCCGTGGCAACCTCTTTCCAGAAGTTTCTGTCTGGATCACTTCCCGTCCCAGTGCAGCAGGCCAGATCCCGGGGGGCCTGGTGGACCGGATGACTCAGATCCGGGGCTTTAGTGAGGAGGAGATCAAGGTGTGTTTGGAGCAGATGTTCCCCGAGGACCAGGCTCTCCTGGGCTGGGTGCTAAGCCAAGTGCAGGCCGACAGGGCCCTGTACCTGATGTGCACCGTCCCAGCCTTCTGCAGGCTCATGGGGGTGGCGCTGGGCCACCTGTGGCGCAGCAGGACGGCGCCCCAGGACACAGAGCTGTGGCCCCCAAGGACCCTGTGTGAGCTCTACTCATGGTACTTTAGGATGGCCCTCAGTGGGGAGGGGCAGGAGAAGGGCAAGGCAAGCCCTCGTATTGAGCAGATGGCCCACAGTGGCCGCAAGATGGTGGGGACACTGGGCCGGCTGGCCTTCCACGGGCTGCTCAAAAAGAAGTACGTGTTTTACGAGCAAGACATGAAAGCGTTCGGGGTGGACGTTGCTCTGCTGCAGGGCGCCCTGTGCGGCTGCTTCCTGCAGCGGGAGGAGACACTGGCATCCTCGGTGGTCTACTGCTTCACCCACCTGTCCCTGCAGGAGTTTGTGGCAGCCGCATATTACTATAGCGCGTCCAGAAGGGCCATCTTCGACCTCTTCACCGAGAGTGGTGTGTCCTGGCCCAGGCTGGGCTTCCTCACACATTTCAGGAGTGCAGCCCAGAGGGCCATGCAGGTGGAGGATGGGAGGCTGGACGTGTTCCTGCGCTTCCTCTCCGGCCTCTTGTCTCCGAGGGTCAACGCCCTCCTGGCCGGCTCCCTGCTGGCCCAAGGCGAGCACCAGGCCTACCGGACTCAGGCGGCTGAGCTCCTGCAGGCCTGCCTCCGCCCGGATGCCGCGGTCTGTGCACGGGCCATCAATGTCCTGCACTGCCTGCAGGAGCTGCAGCACACGGAGCTGGCCCGCAGCGTGGAGGAGGCCATGGAGAGTGGGGCCCTGGCCAGGCTGACTGGCCCCGCGCACCATGCCGCCCTGGCCTACCTCCTGCAGGTGTCTGACGCCTGCGCCCAGGAGGCCAACCTGTCCTTGAACCTCAGCCAGGGCGTCCTTCAGAGCCTGCTGCCCCAGCTGCTGTACTGCCGGAAGCTCAGGTGGGCGCCGAGGCGGGGGTCCAGGGCCGGGAGGGGCGGAGGACAGAGCACCCCTTCCCCGCCGCCATGCTTCTCTCAGTCTCCTAAGGCTGCTGTAACAGAGAACCACGGACTTGGGGGCTTAAAACAACTAAAGTGTGTTTTCTTGCAGTTCTAGAGGCCAGAAGTCTCAAATCAAGGTGCCAGGAGGGCCACACCCTCTCTGAAACGTGTAGGAGACGTTCCTTCCTTCCGCTCTAGCTTCTGGCACCTTGGCTTAAGGCTGCGTTCCTTCAATCTCAGTCCCGTCTCGTGGCCATCTTCTCCCTGTGTCTGTCTCCACATGGTGCTGTCCTTTCTTTTTTAAGACGGAGACTTGCTCTGCCACCCAGACTGGAGTACAGCGGCCTGATCTTGGCTCACTACAAACTTTGCCTCCTGGGTTCAAGCGATTCTCCTGCCTCAGCCTCCTGAGTAGCTGGGATTACAGGAGCCCGCCACCACGCCTGCCTAATTTTCGTATTTTCAGTAGAGATGGGGTTTCACCATGTTGGCCAGGCTGGTCTCGAACTCCTCACCTCAGGTGATCCACCCACCTCAGCCTCCCAAAATGCTGGGATTACAGGCATGAGCCACCGCGACTGGCCAGTGCTGTCTTCTCTTAAAAGGACACTGTCATATCCGATTACAGCCCCACCCCACTCCACCATGACCCCACCTTAACAAAGCACATCTGCAATGACCCCATTTCTCAGTAAAGCCACACACTTGGGGCACTGGGGGTTAGGACTTCATATCTTTTGTGGGGGACACAATTCAATTCATAACCCCCTCAGAACCACCCAGTCTGACAGAAGCTGTACCCACTGAATGTTCTCAGCCTGTCCCCCGCCTACCACTGTGGACCTTAGTGAGTAGGGAGGAAAGGATGCAGGCTGAGGGTCATCCAGGTGTCCCTCGAGGCAGGTGGTGTATGGGGTTGTGAGGACAACAGCCCATGGAAAATGTCTTTCTGCGTAGGAATCACAGATCTCACGGGCACCCAGCCTCCCGTTCACTCTCATGGGAAAGGTCTGAGCACTGGGGCTGTGCACAGATTTCAGAGCTGTGGTGATGGCACTGCATGGGATAGAGAGAGGCAGAGGTTTTGGGCGGTGGGACACTCATTGTCACAGCTCCCCTTGGCCAGGCTGGACACCAACCAGTTCCAGGACCCCGTGATGGAGCTGCTGGGCAGCGTGCTGAGTGGGAAGGACTGTCGCATTCAGAAGATCAGGTAACACAGAGCCAGGGGACCCCCAGGATGCCCATGGTCTTGGGGGGTATGGAACCCTCTTCCCATCATCTTCTGCTCAGCTGGCCAGTGGTGCTGCCACGGAGAGGTGTCTTTGGAGCATGTGGCTCCAGATGTAGCCTGCTTGTTTCTGCCCAGTTCCAGAAAGTGCCAGAGTGCCTCAGGTACTTCATCAGCAGGAAGAGGGAGGTGACCTGGCAAGTACTGGACCCCGTCAAGCACGGGCAGGTGTTTCTACAGCACTACGTGTGCTGATGTAACAGCAGGCATGATGTTCTCTAAGCGCCTCTCCAAGTTTGCTATCCAACAGCATTCTAGGCACAGGATTGCATTTTTTCCCCTGAGATGAAATCTTGCTCTGTCGCCCAGGCTGGAGCGCAGTGTGTGATCTCAGCTCACTGCAACCTCTGCCTCCCAGGTTCAAGCAATTCTCCTGCCTCAACCTCCCGAGTAGCTGAGATTACAGGCCTGCACCACCAGGCCCGGCTAACTTTTCTATTTTAGTAGAGATGGGATTTCACCATCTTGGCCAGGCTGGTCTTGAACTCCTGACCTTAGGTGATCTGCACACCTCGGCTTCCCAAAGTGCTTGGATTACAGGCATGAGCCACAACGCCGGCCCAGGATTGCAATTTTAATTAAAATTTTAAATTTTACATTTCAAATTTAATTAAAATTTAGTTTCAAGTTTAATTCTAAATCAATATAAACAATTTTTAATTGAAAACTGCATCTTTAATGTTGCAGTTAGACAAAAAGTTCCTATGCTGTGTGCTTATGAATCTCTCCTGGAATAACATTCCTGGATCTGAGAAACTACACACACCTGGGGTGGTTGAATCGATGTGACTGATCCTCTAAAGGAGGCTGTTGGAGACCTAGGGAGATGAGTTTGGAGACGAGGACCCAGGGAGTCTTTTTTTTTTTTTTTTGATACAGAGTCTTGCTCTATCGCCCAGGCTGGAGAGCAGTGGTACGATCTTGGCTAACTGCAAACTCCACCTCTCGGGTTCAAGCAATTCTCCTGCCTCAGCCTCCCGAGTAGCTGGGATTACAGGCGCACACCACCACACCCGGCTAATTTTTGTATTTTTAGTAAAGGTGGGGTTTCACTACGTTGGTCAGGCTGGTCTCACACTCCTGACCTCAGGTGATCTGTCCGCCTCAGCCTCCTAAAATGCTGGGATTACAGGTGTGGGCCACGGCACCTGGCCCCAGCGGGTAATTCTTCATTCTCATACAAGCCTCTGGGTTCTGAAATACTCTTTATCTGAGTTAATGGCAATTTAGACTGATTCAGGAACAAAAATAAATCACTGGGGAGTGCGGTTAGAGGTGTAGGCTCTGTGTGAGTTTGAACAAGTCATTTCTGTGTCTAAAGAGGGTAAAAATGGGGTTAAAAGGATATCTAGGCCAGGTATGATGGCTCACGCCTTTAATCCCAGCACTGTGGGAGACGAATCACTTGAGGTCAGGAGTTCGAGACCAGACTGTTCAAACTGGTGAAACCCCGTCTCTACTAAAAATACAAAAATTAGCCGGGCATGGTGACGGATCCATGTAATCCATGCTATTCAGGAGGCTGAGGCAGGAGAATTGCTTGAGTCAGGGAGGCAGAGGTTGCAGTGAGCCAAGATTGCACTATTGCACTCCAGCCTAGGCAACAGAGCAACAGTCTGTCTCAAAAGGAAAAAAAAGTCCAGGCATGGTGGCTCACACCTGTAATCCCAGCACTTTGGGAGGCTGAGGTGGGTGGATCACAGGTCAGGAGTTTGAGACCAGCCTACTGACCAACATGGTGAAACCCCATCTTTATTAAAAGGAAAAAAAAAAGAAAAAGAAAAGGAATGACAAATTCTCATTGTTAGTATTTTTTCCTTTGTGAGAGCCTCCGGCATTTTTAGCACATGACAAAGTAGCCAACTTTTAGTTTTGCTTAAAGGAGGCTAGGTAGTGCTCAGAAATTATTCAGGGACGAGGCACAGTGGCTCCTTCCTATAAGCCTAGCAATTTGGAAGGTGAAGATGGGAGGACTCTTTGAGGCCAGGAGTTCAAGACCAACCTGGGAAACATAGCAAGATGCCATCTTTACTAAAAATAAAAATAAAAGTGAATTATTCTGAATAAAGCCAAAAATTTATTCTCTGGCCACATGTTCTTCTTTACCTCTCTGTAGTTGATCCTCAATGCTACATCCCTATTTCACCTATGAGTTAAACACAACTTTAAAAATACCATAAACATCCTGAGGGAGGCTGGGCGTGGTGGCTCACGCCTGTAATCTCAGTACTTTGGGTGTATCATGAGGTCAGGAGATCAAGACCATCCTGGCTAACACGGTGAAACCCCTTTTCTACTAAAAATACAAAACAATTAGCTGGGCATGGTGGGAGTATCTACACCATGGAAACTGGCAGATGCTACAAATCAGTTTCGTAGCATTTGTTTTTTGTTTTGAGACATGGTCTCGCTGTGTTGCTCAGACTGAAGTGCAGTGACATGATCATGGCTCACTGTAGCCTCAACCTTCTGGGCTAAATCCTCCCTCCTCAGCCTCCCAAGTAGCTTGGACTACAGGCATGCCACCATACCTGGCTAATTTTTATTTTATTTTATTATTATTATTTTTTGTAGAAACAAGATCTTCCTATGTTGCCCAGCCTGGTCTCAAACTCCTGGTTTTAAGTGATGCTCCTACCTTGGCCTCCCAAAGTGCTGGTATTATATAGGGATGAGCCACCATGCACACCCCAGCTTTCTAAATGTTGTTTTTCCTGAGGGCTAGTTTACCA
The DNA here is from genome assembly GCA_963574635.1 of Cheracebus regulus. Lineage (NCBI taxonomy): Eukaryota > Metazoa > Chordata > Mammalia > Primates > Pitheciidae > Cheracebus > Cheracebus regulus. The sequence continues at coordinate 11,243 of CAUYQU010031533.1, forward strand.
GCACACCACTGGCTGTGATCTGCATTAGGCTTCTGAGATTTCCATTTCCTTTGCTGCGGTGTTAGTGGAGAAGCTGTTGTGCTGGATTCTGGCTAAACTTTTTCCTAGGACCTTTTGCCATTGTGAGGCTCAGTCCTCCCTCTCTGGCCCTACGGTGCCCAGGCACCCTGCTGTGCCTGGCATTCTGTTCCAGGGGTCACCTCATCTCCACCTATGTCAGACCCTGATGCTGTGGGGAGGCCCGGAGGATCAATCCTGGGCATAGCACTGAGGAAGGGCCATGAGATGTGCATGCCCGAAATAACCACTCCTCTCCCTCTCCTTGGGCAGCCTGGCGGAGAACCACATCAGTAACAAAGGGGCCAAAGCTCTGGCCAGATCCCTCCTGGTCAACAGAAGTCTGACCTCTCTGGAGTAAGTAGGACAACCAAGGCCGGACTTTCACCATCGGAAACAGAAGAGTTGTGAGACATCTTGCAAAGTCCCCTCCCCTCCTATTAAATGACTGGGGTCTTACCTGTCTGTCCTTCCCTGATTCCCATGATTCAGCCCCTAGGTGGCATCTGGACATACTACTCAGTCTTCATGTGGAGCAGGTTCTAAGACTCCTATGGGAGTAAGACACAGGGAGGCCACACCTTAGCACACAAGCCTTCCTGGTGGGGCGGAAGGATAATGAGCAGAACCATGGCTGCTCAGTTGCTGGGCTCCAGCCAGGGAAGAGCCAGATGTTTGGCCCTGCACCTGGGGCCATCATTCTCATCTCCACACTTGGCCCAAGCCCACTAGTCCATCAGGTCCTGCTTTCTTTTCCCCAACACCCGGGACAGTCTTGGGGAAACTCCTTCTGTGTTCATATAAGGATCTCTGCCCTGGTTCCACCAAACATGAGATCCTAGGCCCTCATACATTCCCTTAGAGCATCATGGATTTCAAGGTCAGTGCAGTTCCTGTTTCCCCTTCCCTCCCTGGGAGACAGATGAAGAAGGCATCTCTTTCTCTCTTCCTTCCTTCAGCCTCCGTGGTAACTCCATCGGACCACAAGGGGCCAAGGGACTGGCAGACGCTCTGAAGATCAACCGCACTCTGACCTCTCTGAGGTGCGTGTCACCTGCTCCCTGTCTTGTCACCCCAAGAGAGGGCCCAGAAAACCCTCTCCTCAAGCGCGACCTATGAGAGTGGGAGGTGATTCATGATGGCGGGCATGGAGCTGGGCGTGGTGGCTCAAGCCTCTAATGCCAACACTTTGGGAGGATGAGGCGGGTGGATCGCTTGGGGTCAGGAGTTTGAGACCAGCCTGGCCAACATGGTGAAGCCCCGTCTCTACTAAAAATCAAAAATTAGCTGGGCATGGTGGCAGGTGCCTGTAATCCCAGCAAGCCGAAGGCTGAGGCAGGAGACTCTCTTGAGCCTGGGAAGCAGAGGCTGCAGTGAGCCGGAATCACGCCACTGCACTCCAGCCTGGGTGACAGAGGAAACTCCGTCTCAAAACAAAGACGGCATTCATGGGATACCGGCTCCCATCCCATTGGGTGCTGGGGATCTTGTGTCTTAAGCAAGTTTCCAGGTTCCAGCTCTTCCCTAGACTTTGAGCTTGAGCAGGGGACAGAGGAGACGTCAGGGAGCGTGTGGAGATGGAAGGGCAAAATAATCTGTTAGGGAAACCTCCTGTGCTGCAATGAAGAGGAAATCCCCAAGGCCATGGTGTCAAAATTTTCCCTTATTTTCCAGGACATTAAAAAGCCCACTTTCCAGAAGGTGCCTATGGTGTGATGTGGTTTGCCTTTTTTTTTTTTTTTTTTGAGATGGAGACTTGCTGTCACCCAGGCTGGAGTGCAGTGGTTCAATCTCGGCTCACTGCAACCTCTGCCTCCCGGGTTCAAGTAATTCTCCTGCCTCAGCCTCCCAAGTAGCTGGGATGACAGGCACCTGCAACCACACCTGGCTTTTTTTGTATTTTTAGCAGAGATGGGGTTTCACCATGTAAGCCAGGCTGGTCTTGAACTCCTGCACTCAAGCAATCCACCCACCTCGGCATCCCAAACTGCTGGGATTACAGGCATGAGTCACCACGCCCAGCCTGTTATGTCTCCTTTAAGAGCCTATGGTTGTATCTATCCTTATTTGAGTGGGTACCACTTTTCTGTTCTGTGTTTTCATTCATTCATTCGTTTATTTTTATTAGAGTGAAATTCATGTAACATAAAACTGTTTTAGGTGGGTCCCAGAGGCTGATGCCTATAATCCCAGCACTTTGGGAGGCCAAGGCAGGTGGATCACTTGAGGTCAGGATTCCAAGACCAGCCTGAACAACATGGTAAAACCGTGTCTCTACTTCAAAATAAAAAAAAAAATTAGCCAGACACGGTGGCAGATGCCTGTGGTCCTAGCTACTCAGGAAGCTGAAGTTGAGTTCAGCCCAGGAGGCAGAGGTTGCAGTGAGCTCAGATCACACCACTGCACTCCAGCCTGGGCAACAGAGCGAGACTCCATCTCAAAAAACGAAAACAAAAAACCTGACTGTCTTAAAGCATACAGTTCGGTGGCATTTATTCACAATGTTGTGCTACCATCACCTCTGTCTAGTTCCAGAATATTTTCAGCACCCCTAACGGAGACCTCATACCCATAAGCAGTCACTTCCCATTATCCCTTTTCCCCAGCCCCTGGCAACCACCAATCAGCTTCCTGTCTCTAAGGATTTACCTAACCTGGACATTTATGTAAATAGATTTATAGAGTCTGGCCTTTGGTGTTGGTCTTTCTTCCTTGAGCATGACTTTTTAAACTTCATCCATGTGGTACCATGTGTCAATGCTTCCTTCCATTTTAACTGTATTATTATTATTATTATTATTATTGAGATAGAGTTTTGCTCTTGCTGCTCAGGCTGGAGTGCAATGGTGTGATCTTGGCTCACTGCAACCACCGCCTCCTGGGTTCAAGCAATTCTCGCCTCAGCCTCCCGAATAGCTGGATTACAGGCACGTGCCACCACTCCCGGCTAATTTTGTATTTTTAGTAGATACAGGGTTTCTCCATGTTGATCAGGCTGGTCTCGAACTCCGGACCTCAGGTGATTTGCCCTTCTCAGCCTCCCAAAGTGCTCGGATTACAGGCGTGAGACACCACACCCAGCTACTTTATTTTTTTCAGACATCTCGCTTTGTCACCCAGACTGGAGTGCAGAGGCAGGATCTCGGCTCACTGCAACCTCCACCTCCCGAGTTCAAGAGATTCTCCTGTCTCAGACCCCCGAGTAGCTGGGATTACAGGCTTGTGCCACCACACCCAGCTAATTTTTGTATTTTTAGTAGAGATGGGGTTTCACCATGTTGGCCAGGCTGGTCTTGACCTGCTGACCTCAAGTGATCTACCTGCCTCAGCCTCCCAAAGTGCTGGGATTAAAACTGTATGCCGCTGCACCCGGCCTCTTTCCTCCATTTTAAGGCTGAACCATACATATTCCATGGGATGGACAGACCACGATGTGTTGATCCATTCATCCGATGATGGCCATTTGGGCTGTTTCCACCTTTTGGTTATATGAATAACACTGCTGGTTATATGAATAATGCTATTCAGTAATGCTAAGCAATAGTATTTGTTTATATGAATAATGCTGCTGTAAGCATTGGTAAACAAGTCTTCCTGTGCCTGTTTTCAATTCTTTTGAGTATATACTGAGGAATGGAATTGCTGGGTCACATGGTCACCCCGTGTTTAACCTTTTAAGGACTGGCCAGACCACGTTCCATAGAGACCAGACCATTCTGCATTCCCACCAGCAGTGTGAGGGTTGCAGTTTCTCTGTATCCTCACCAACACTTGGATCCTGTGTCTTTCCGCTATAATGAGGACCATTGATGACCTTGTTGTGGTTATTCAGAGAGCACCTTGTTCCCAGCTGACCAGCAAACACTCAGCAAACCAAAGTAAAACCTAAGCCGCAGGCGGTGGGGCAAAGGGCCAACTGCTCTCCCAGCATGGTGGGCAGTGAGGGCACGTAGTAGTCAGAGTCCCTTCTCACTCAAGTTGGCTGCTGTCCCCTCTTGGGCATCAGTGACTCTGGGGTACCTTGCCCCATAGAGGTGCCCCCACTGCGGAGAGGGTTCAAGCCCCTGGGTTCCAGCTTCTGGTCCATCAGTGATGCACCTCTTCTTGTCTCTGCAGCCTCCAGGGCAACACCATCAAGGATGATGGTGCCAGGTCCATGGCTGAGGCCTTGGCCTCCAACCGGACCCTCTCCGTACTGCAGTGAGTGGACACGTCTCCCCCTTCTCCTCCCGCTCCCCCCTCCCCCTCTACCTCCCCCTCTTCCTTCAAGGGCCTCTCTGCCTATTGGCTGCTAGTAAGAATGGATGGGGCTAGGACCTGAGGCCTTCTGACCTGTCTGGATGGCCCCTGGAAAACCTGATGACCACTGCTTTTGAGAGAGCAGGTGTTGGGGAAATAATAAAAAATAAAACCTCCTGGCCAGGCACTTTGGGAGGCCAAGGTGGGCGGATCACTTGAGGTCAGGAGTTTGAGAGCAGTCTGGCCAAAATGGTGAAACACCATCTCTACTAAAAATACAAAAAAAAAAAAAAAAAAAATTAACCAGGCATGATGGCACAAACCTGTAGTCCCAGCTACTCGGAAAGCTGAGGCAAGAGAATCACTTGAACCCGGGAGGCAGAGGTTGCAGTGAGCTCAGATCACGCCAGTGCACTCCAGCCTGGGCAACAGCAAGACTGTCTCAAAAAATAAAATTAAAATATAAAATAAAATAGGCTGGGCATGGTGGCTCACGCCTGTAATCCCAGCACTTTGGGAGGCCGAGGCGGGTGGATCACCAGGTCAGGAGATCGAGACCATCCTGGCTAACATGGGGAAACCCCATGTCTACTAAAAATATGAAAAATTAGCTGGGTGTGGTGGCATGTGCCTATAATCCCAGCTACTCGGGAGGCTGAGGCAGGAGAATTGCTTGAACCTGAGAGGTGGAGGTTGCAATGAGCCGAGATCACACCACTGCACTCCAGCGTGGGCGACAGAGCAAAACTCCATCTCAAAAAAAAAAATATATATATATATATATATATAAATATATATACATACATCTATATATACATACATATATATATATATATATATATACACATACACACACACACATACACATATATGAGATACCTCCTGCCAATCCAGAAAATCCTCTCCACAAATGTAGGAAATAAAACAACAATTTTATTATTGGATAAACATTAAACTGACTGCTAGGTGCATCAGAGGCAACCCATCAACAAGAGTGTAAAGACAGAAAGTTCGCTTTTCTAGAACCAAGCAGATAGGACCCTCCCCCTCAGGCAAGAGGGCCAGGCAGCACCGTTTGCCGTTTATCCTAAATACACCAGATAATTGGAGTGGCTATTTGTGGTCCCTAATTGCCTTTATCCAAAGGAAAAGTAAAACTTCTTTTATCTTTATGACACACAGGTACTTTACAGGCAGGGAGAGAGGGACTCTATCTTCCTTAATATTTACATTTCAAAGAGATGACTCCAAACCCTTACAAAAGACATTCCCTACTGCAATAGTCATTTAAAAAAAAGAAAAAGAAAAAGAAAAAAAAAAAAAAGACATTCCCAGGCTGTGAAACTGGCCAGAGGCTTTTAAAAAGATTTACAGTCTTCTTAAAGGGACAGAGGCAGTATTTGCAATCTCGTTTTCTCAGGGAGTGCGCTAAGAAAATAGGGGGCGGTGGAGCGTCTCTTTCCTTTCTGGAACCAAAAAAAATGACATTTTTTTAGATTTGTATTGAGCCTCACACAGGAGACGTTCTGCCTGTCTGTCCTGTGGAATGAGGACAGTGTTTCTCCCGTGCTGTCTCCCTCCACCAGATTTAGTACAAGAGGAAGTAGCTTTTTCACAAGAGGAACCTAAGCCAGGGTCTCCCTAGGGAGGAGTGGGAGGCAGCCTGGCGAGTGAGGGGCCAGAGAGACTTGTCCATGGAGATCCCCACTCAGGAGGTTGGTGGGCATTATCAGCACCTGCTGATCTCTGCTTTCTAGCCCCTTGCAAGGGAGGCCCAGCTGCCCTGACCCGTTACTCTCCCACATCGTAATGTCGGTCTATTATCATCACTTAGGCAACAATCCAAAGACCCTTCTGGAGACCCCCTTCTGACCTGCTGCAGTAAATAAGAGGGCACCCTAGTTGTCCCTGACCTTGAACCTGAAATGTCCTTGGCCTGGGAATGGCTGTGACCAGCCTTCCTGAAAGATTCCTCTCTTCTCCCACAGCCTGCAGAAGAACAGCATTGGGCCCACGGGAGCCCGGTGGATGGCAGATGCCTTGAAGCAGAATAGGAGTCTGAAGGAGCTCATGTGAGACATACAAAAGGGCCACACTCAGGGCCCAGCACAATACCCGACCCAGCACAAATATTTTTGAGGCTGGGAGTGAATGAATGGATGGATGGATTGGTGAATAAATGGATGGGTGAGTGGGCAAATGGACTGATGGACAGGTGGATGGATAGATGGAAGGGTGAATGGATGAATGAATGGATAAGCTGATGAGCTGATGGACGGATGAGTGGATAGATGGATGGATGGATGTTAAGTGGATGCATGGGTGGATGAATGGCTGAATGGGTGGGTAGGGGTGGATGGGTAGGCAGGTGGATGGGTGAAAGAATGGATAGATGGATGAGCAGATGGATGGATGGTTGAATGAGTGGATGAATGGCTGAGTGAATGGATGGATAGATGGATGAATGGATGGACTGTAGATGGGTAAATGGATGGATGAATGGATGGATGGATGGGTAGATGAGTGGATGAGTAGATGGATAAATGAAATGATGGGCGAGTGGATTGATGGATGGACGGGTGGGTGGATGGATGGATGAGTGGGTAGATAGATGGATGGATGAATGTATAAATGGATGAGTGGGTGGGTGGGTGGATGGATGGGTGGGTAGGTGGATGGGAGGGTGGGTGAATGAATGAATGGGTGAGTGGATGGATGGATGGATAGATGGGTGGATGGTTGAATGAGTGGATGGATGAGTGGATGGATGGATGGGTGGATAAGAGGATGAATAGATGAGTTGATGGGTGAGTGGACTAATGCATGGATGAATGGATGGTTGAATGAGTGGATGGATGGAGGGATGGATGGGGTGGATATGTGAATGAATGGATGAATGGGTAGATGAGTAGACAAATGGATGGCTGAATGGGTGGATGGATGGATGGGTGGGTAGATGGATGGGTGAATAGGTGGAAGGGTGCATGAATGGAAGGATGGGTGAATGGATGGATAAATGGATGAATGGATGGTTGAATGAGTGAGTGGATGGATGGAGAGATGGATGGGTGGATATGTGAATGAATGGATGAATGGGTAGATGAGTAGACAAATGAATGGCTGAATGGGTGGATGGATGGATGGGTGGGTAGATGGATGGGTGAATAGGTGGAAGGATGTATGAATGGAAGGATGGGTGAGTGGATGGATAAATGGATGAGCGGATAGATCAACAGGTGAGTGGATAGATGAATGGTTGAATGAATGAGTGGATGAATGGGTGAGTGGGTGGGTGGGTGAATGGAAGGATAAATGGATGGGTGGGTGGATGAGTGGATAGACAGATGGCTGAATGAATGAGTAGATTAATGGGTGGGTGGACAGACGGATGGACAAACGGATGGATAGGTAGATGAGTGGATGGATAAATTAATAGGTGAGTGAATTGATGAGTGGATGGGTAGATGAAAGGATGGATGAATGGGTGAGTAAGTGGGTGGGGGGGTAGGTGGATGGATGGATGAATGGCTGGAAGAATGGATAGATGGATTTATAAATGAGTGGGTGGGTGAATGGATAAATTGATGGGTGAGTGGATGGATGGATGTGTGGGTACTGGTTAGCTGGCTTTGGACCCCAAAAGCACTAAACTCAGGAGAATGGAGACAGATTCCCAGGATTGGGTGCACCCCAACTTGAGAAGGCAGAAGAAAACATTTCCTCACCATCTTCACAAAAAGTCCCCAAAATACTTATCACTAAAGGGCTGACCCTCCTTGCCAGGGACTCAAGGAGGACTTTATTACTCTGATTTTTTACAGGCAACAGGTGATTCACCTGCAGAGACTACAGCCAACAGGCCTCAGGCAGAACAAACTGTGCACTGGCCATCCTAGAGACAACAGAGCCAACCTTCCCATGAGGGCTTCTCTGACCCTGATCCCTCTGCCTAGCCCTGCCTGGCAGTTCCCAGATGCTGGCTCATCCATATCCCTTCTCTTGCAGGCTCTCCAGTAATGGTGTTGGTGATGGAGGTGCCAAGACCCTGGCTGAGGCCCTGAAGGTGAACCAGGGCCTGGAGAGCCTGGAGTGAGTCCACCTGACCCCTGCCAGGGTGATGATTCCCCCTGGGTTCTCCTTCCAGTAGATGGCAGCCTGCCAGTCCTGAAAAATAGCTGTCCCCCAGGGCCATTTCCCTGTCAGCACCAACCCTGGGCACATACCGTCCTCAGTCTCCCCTGCCCTACCAGCTCCATTTCCCTAGACAGTGGGGGCTGGGGTAGGGTCTGGAGTGTTTGGAATGATGAGCTCCAAGTGCCCTTGAGAAGCCAGCATGAGTGGCTGGAGAGGGAGTCAGCTGCAGCAGCTTTGGTTGGGGGCAGGAGAGCTCAGTGCTGCACCCACACTTGGGGAACCTGCTGTGCCACTCCCTCTGGGGGCTGCAGACCCAACACACCCTGCTCCGAAGCTGTCTGGGTCCAGCCACATCAAGGCAGGGTTTGAATTTGGGGGCTTGTTGTGCTAAACCCACCTGCCCTGACCTGGCAGGGGCTAGAAGGTGGGGGGAATGGGACAGTAAAGAGGGATGAGGAAAGGAGCAGTGGGCACCACTGTCCCTGGGGCCCCCAACTCCCTGTTGAACCTAGTGCCTCCTGTCCCAGAATGGACAGGGCCGTTCCCTCTGGGTCCTGGGACGGCCACACCCAGGGCGCCTCCTCCTCTGTCCACAGCCTGCAGAGCAATTCCATCAGTGACACGGGAGTGGCAGCACTGATGGGGGCCCTCTGCACCAACCAGGCCCTCCTCAGCCTCAGGTAGGTCCTGGCCACCCTCTCTGACCAGGGCGTTTCTTTGATTGGGTGCATTTGCAGGGACTTGGCGCTGGGAAGCCTGTCTCAGGGAAATCGATGGCTGAGGAAGCCTTCCTGGCAGCCTGGCCCTCTTCCTGCTCTCTTGGGGTGCAGGGTACATCTGCTGTCTGCAGTGGTCCCTTCTGCCACTCTCTTCACAGATGCAGGCTCAGCCTCATGTCCCCTTGCACCTCTGGGGCCCTGCTGTCCTCTCTGATCCCTGTACTGTAGATGGTCCTACAGCAGGGGTGCCTGGCTGGCCCAGCACTGGCTAGCTGGCATCGGATCCTTCAGACCTCAGCCTAGACTGTACAGAACTCTATGTCCCCCACCTGCGGTTTCTTGGGCTTTGAGAAGCCTAAACACCTGGGCTTGGCTCTGCCAGATGCCTCCTCTGCCCGATTAGAAGCTCAGGTCTTTTATTTTGTTTCAGCCTTCGAGAAAACTCTATCAGTCCCGAGGGAGCCCAGGCCATCGCGCGTGCCCTCCGTGCCAACAGCACCCTGAAAAACCTGGAGTACGTGGTGGGGGCCTGTGCCTCTGCAGGCTGTGCATTCCACGGTCACACCCACACTGACCCTGGGCTGACGGGCACTCTCGCCACGTCACAGGGTTGGAGGAGCTGGCTAGGGAGGGCACAGCCAGGAATCTGGCATTGGGTGGCAAGTCCCCCACTCTCACAGTGTAAACTGCACAAGGGTGAGGCTGGTGTGACACCATCTGCCTCACCTGGTGGGGATGGATAAGGATGGGGCCATGCTACTGGACAGCGCATCCCCAGGAAGCTCCCCCACGTCCTGGCAGTGTGACCTGGCATCGATCCCTGAATTCTCTGGTGACCAAGGACCGGAGGCTTCACAGTCGGCCTCCTTGGCTCACTTGCTCCTGTTCCTTTCCTCCTAGCCTGACAGCCAACCTCCTCCACGACCAAGGTGCCCAGGCCATTGCAGTGGCAGTGAGAGAAAACTGTGCCCTCACCTCCCTTCAGTGAGTCAGCAGCTTTCTACCCTGTTCTGTATCCCTTCTGCAGAGCTGAGGGGCACCACCCAAACCAACAATGTACAGGCCAAGCCTGGCTTGGGGGCACCCCCTGCAAAGGTCTCAGGGGCTGCCCGGGCTGGCCTGCTGCCAGCAGGCTGTGCCCCATCCTGTGCTCTCCTGACCCACAGACAGACACGTGTTAAGAGGTCGTCACAGCTGCGCCTCCAGCTGCCCATGAGGTTTCATGCAGGGGCCGTTTGGAGGTGTCTTTCCTTGATTAGTCCCTGGCCCTCTGACCATGGCTAACCAGGGAGTACATGTGACCCTCTGGGGACTAAGCCTGGGTGGGGGTTGCAGGAATTCTCCTGCCACATCCTGCAGGGATTCCAACCCTGCCATCAAAACCTCCTTGGCTCTGCCCCAGGGCCATGTAGTCACAAGTGTCTGTGTCTGTCCAGCCTGCAGTGGAACTTCATCCAGGCCGGCGCTGCCCAGGCGCTGGGACAAGCACTACAGCTCAACAGAAGCCTCACCAGCCTAGAGTAAGTTGGCCTGACCAGGGGCTGCAGGGGGCAGAGGAATCTGCAAACTTGGTGCCCACCAGGCAGAGGCTCAATTCAATGACCCTTGGTACACAGCCTCCTTTTCCCTAAGGCCAGCGGGCACATTTCAGTCCTTGATCTATCTGCCTTTTAAATACGTTGGACGGGGATGGAGGCTCATGCCTGTAATCCCAGCACTTTGGAAGGCTGGGGCAGGTGGATCACCTGGTCAGGAGTTCAAGATGAGCCCAGCCATATGGCGAAACCCCGTCTCTACTAAAAATACAAAAATTAATCGGGTGTGGTTGTGCATGCCTGTAATCCCAGCTATTTGGGAGGCTGAGGCAGGAGAATTGCTTGAACCCAGGAGGCACAGGTTGCAGTGAACCGAGATCATGCCACAACACTCCAGCCTGGGTGACAGAGCAAGACTCCATCTCCAAATATGTATATGTATATATATGTGTCTGTGTATGTATATATACACACACACACATATATATATACACACACACATATATATATGTGCATATATACATATATATGACAGCTTTGAGATATAATCTTCAAGCCAGAAGATCCACCCACTTAGTGTATAATTCACTGGTTTCTGGTGTATTCAGTGATGCAACAATCACAATTTTACATTTCTATCACCCCAAAAAGAACCCCTGTCCCCATCAGCACTCACTACCCATTCTCCTTTTCCCCAACCCTGGCAACCACTAATCCACCGTCTCCATGATCTTCCCACCCTGGACATTTCATATAAATGGAATTGTGTAACACGTGGCCAAAAATGGAATCTCACAACACGTGGCCTTTTGTGACTGGTCTTTCATTTGGTGTCAGATTTTCAAGGTTCATCCAGATATAGCCTGTGTCAGTATGTCGTTCCTTTGTAAGGCCGAATGATATCCACTGTATGGGTAGACAGCTGTTATTTATTCATTAGTTGATGGACATTGGATTGTTTCCTCCTTGGCTGTTAGGAACAGTGCTGCTGTGGACGTGAGCTTTCCTTCTCCTGGGTGGATACACCTGGGAGTGGAATCGCTGGGGTGTGTAGGAACTCTAGGTTTAACTTTGGAGCCTGATCGGCCTTTCTTCTTGAGCGTTTCTTCTCTGTCAGCTTCCAGGATGTCCTCTCTGGCTGGGCCGTGCTCTCCTTTCTTCTGTTTACCTTCTCAGCACAGTGCTACTCAGTGATCTGTCCCATGTCATCTTCCCTTGCCTGACGTCTCTTTCCTGGGAGCTCTTCTCCTCTCCCAGGGCTCCAATGACCTTCAAAGTCCCAACAACTCTCCTATCTGTCCCAGGCCTCTCTCCTGAGCCCTGGACCTGCACGTCCACACCCCCTCTGCACCTCCCCCTCGGGGTCTCATCTCTCTCCTGAGCCCTGGACCTGAGCTTCTACACCCCCACAGCACCTCCCCTCGGGGTTTCAGAGGGGTGCAGATTCCCTGCATTCTCTCTCCCAAAAACCTGCTTCTTGGTTTCCCAGCTCATGAATGGAACCAACTACGCAAGCTAGGAACAATGCCTTCATTCTCACCTCCCACCTCCTTTTCTATCATTTTTATTTTATTATTTTATTTTTGAGACAGAGTCTCGCTCTGTCGCCCTGACTAGAGTGCAGTGGTGTGATCTCAGCTCACTGCAACCTCTGCCTCTTGGGTTCAAGCAATTCTCCTGCCTTAGCCTCCCAAGTAGCTGGGATTACAGATGCCCAACACCACGCCCAGCTAATTTGTGTGTGTGCATGTGTTTTAGTAGAGATGGGTTTCACTGTGTTGGTCAGGCTGGTCTAGAACTCCCGACCTTTAAGTCATCCTCCTGCCTCAGCCTCCCAAAGTGCTGGGATTACAGGTGTGAGCCACTGCACCTGGCCTATAATTTATTTTTTAAAATAATATGTACAATTTTTTTTTTTAAGAGATGGGGCCTCACTATGTTGCCCAGGCTGGTCTTGAACTCCTGAGCTCAATCCTCTCACCTTGGCCTCCCAAAGACCTGGGATTACAGGTGTGAGCCACTGTGCCTGGCCATGTCCTGCTTCCTATTCATTGTCAAGTCCTGTTGGGTCCCCTCTGTGTCCCTGCCACCCACCCGACTCCCTCTGCTCCACTGCCACCACCCAGGCCATCAGCACTGCTCACCTCCATCCCCGTGGCAGCCTCCACTTCAGTCCATCCTCTCACACTGCTGGCCAGAGACCATTCCAGAATGCAGCTCTGTCCCCATCTTGGGTGCCAACCTTGAATGGCTGCCCAGGGCCTGCAGAGTAAAGTACATACAGCCCCTCTGGGTGGCTTCTGGGATCCCTAAAATCTGCTTCCTTTGTCCCTCCCTGGACTAGTTTCTCACTCCCCCAGGAACTCAATTCAATTTGTTTGGGTTCCTTAGCTGAGCCAGGCCTGCTCCCCACTGTGGGTTTTGACCCATTTCTTCTGGAGAGCCTTCTGTGACCACCCTGGGGTGGGAGACGCCGCTTGGGTTTTCCCTGCAGCCTGCACTTGGCCTGATGTAACTGCTCATTTAATCACATCTTTCCACCTGAACTTCAAGAGCGCAACTTGGGCCTGCTGCTTTGCACAACACCTAGCACACGAAACACACTCAAATGTTGTCTTTTTTTATTTTTTGAGACAAAGTCTTACTCTGTTGCCCAGGCTGGAGTGCAGTGGTGTGATCTTGGCTCACTGCAACCTCCATCTCCTGGGTTCAAGCAATTCTTCCTTAGCCTTCCTAGTAGCTGGGACTACAGGCGCCCTCCACCATGCCTGGTTAATTTTTGAATTTTTAGTAGAGATGGGTTTTCACCATGTTGGCCAGGCTGATTTCAAACTCCTGACCTCAAGTGAGCCACCCACCTCAGCCTCCCAAAGTGCTGGGATTAAAGGCGTGAGCCACCATGCCCTGCCACACTCAAATGTCTATTAAAATAATGAATGCAAACAGCTCTTGGCCTTAAACATACCAACGTGCGCTTGAGCTAAACTCAGTCATTCACTGCTCCAGGGCCTGCTATTTTCCTCCAATTTACAAGGGAAAAAATGACATAAAACCCTAATTCGCAAGAATGGCCACGGAGATTGGGCGTGGTGGCTTGCATCCGTAATCCCAGAAATCTGGGATGCCGAGGTGGGATTGCTTGAGCCCAGGAGTTCAGGACCAGCGTGGACAACATAATGAGACGTCATCTCTATCAAAGAATAAAAATATTAGCTGGGGCCAGGCGCAGTGGCTCACACCGGTAATCCCAGCACTTTTGGAGGCTGAGGTGGGTGGCTCACGAGGTCAGGAGTTCAAGACAAGCCTGGCCAAGATGGTGAAACCCCCTCTCTACTACAGTACAAAAAATTAGCCAGGCATGGTGGCAGGTGCCTGTAATCCCAGCTACTCAGGAGGCTGAGGCAGAGAATGGCTTAAACCAGGGAGTGGAGGTTGCAGTGAGCTGAGATCGTGCCACTGCACTCCAGCCTGCACAATAGAGCTAGACTCCGTCTCAAAAAATAAAAAAAAATTACCTGGACATAGTGGCCTGTGCTTGTAGTCCCAGTCTCTAGTAAGTATTCCAGTCTCCTCAGGAGGCTAAGGTGGGAGGAGGTGGGAGGATCACTTGAGTTGGGGAGGTTGAGGCTGCATTCCAGCCTGAGTGGCAGAGTGAGACCCTGCCTCAAGAGAAAACAAGACAAACAAGAACGGCTCTGGGATTGAGGGCTTTAAGTTCGTTTTCTGGTTGGCCATGAAAAGCATCCCCTTCTGTGTCCCAAGCCCCTGCGGACAGTCACTCCATGTGTCCCATTTCCTGCCTGCCCCTGGTGGTTCAGACTCAAGGCAGGCCACAGACCCCTCTGTGCACTGTGGAGAAAGGGCAGTTATCCCCAGGGAAATGCTGGGAGTCTATGTCTATGGTGTGTGTAGTCTGTCAAACCTGGCAGGTCCAAGTGGGGCAGGCCCTTGCTAGAATGCTCCCTATGCCCCATGCACTTGAAGGGGTCACACTCTGTGTTCAGTTTACAGGAGAACGACATCGGGGATGATGGAGCATGTGCGGTGGCCCGTGCGCTGAAGGTCAACACAGCCCTCACCGCTCTCTAGTAAGTCCTAGATGTGTGTGGCAGCCAGGAAGCCTGGCCCCTTCACCATCCTTTCATGTTAAATGTCTTTTTGGTTTGTTTTTTTTCCAAGACAGAGTCTTGCTTTGCCACCCAGGCTGGAGTGCAGTGGTACAGTCTTGGCCAACTGTAACCTCCGCCTCCTGGGTTCAAGTGATTCTCCAGCCTCAGCTCCCCCAACTAGCTGGGATTACAGGAGTGCACCACCACACCCAGCCTAATTTTTGTATTTTTAGTAGCAATGGGTTTCGCCATGTTGGCCAGGATGATCTCAAACTGCTGACTTCAGGTTATCTGCCCCTCTCAGCCTCCCAAAAGGCTGGGATTACAGCCGTGAACCACCGAGCCTGGCCTAGACGTTATTTTTGTTTATAAGTCAAGGAACGTATGTTTGATTTTCCTAATATTATTATAGAAAATATTCTATTAGCAATTGGGAGATCAAACACCTAGAGGATAGTAATGGAGGGTGCAGGGAGCAGTCTCCCCGAGCTCTTCCAGGGAGAGCCTCTATTTCTCCTATCTTTCGCATCCAGATCTCTGTCTCAGGCAACAGACAGTGTAGGTAGGAGACAGAGTGCCTAGACAGAGCACTGGCCAGCCATTCTCAGTACTGTTTCTCCACTTTCCACACTGAGTCAAGGGGTGGTGAAAGGGAAGGGAGTGTGCAGAGGGAGTTGGGCCCAGCTGGCTCACACTGACGGCACCCCCCCCCACCCCGCCCCAGTCTCCAGGTGGCATCCATTGGCGCTCCGGGTGCTCAGGTGCTAGGGGAAGCCCTGGCTGTGAACAGAACCTTGGAGATTCTAGAGTAAGTATTCCACTCTCCAGCTATGGTCTTTAAACCAAAAGAAATCAGTGAAACCTCAATGAATAGATAACCGGGACAAAGTTTACAGGCAACTCACAAATCATCCTAGTGATCTCCATTTCAAGGCAAGTGTGCCAGCTTCCCAGCCCCACTTCGTGCCTTTCCCTGGGAGTTGCTATCATTTGCCCTCCTCTCCAGGTTGGCCTTGCCAAGCTGGACATGTCTAGAGGCCTGGTTTATGGGTCCTGAGGTGGCTGATCTTGTTCTATAAGCAGATCCAAAGTCCTGGGGTGAGGCTACAGCTCTGAGGCTCAGGTGTGTCCTCAGAATCCCTGCCCTTGCTGTGGGCACTGGGGACCTGCCCGGATGGAGGTCTGCCTCTCCTGTCTCAACCTCGCTTTTCTGTTTGGAATGGAAGAGGAGGAAGGCTTCAACAATCCACCTGGCTGGGCCAGCCACGCCCTTTCCTATGTGCCCTGCTTCCCGGAGCCAGCTCTGCCCGGTTGCCCCGGAGCAAGGCATAGCCCTGGCCTCCTGTGACTGCTGAAGTCCTTGTTTCCTCTACCAAGTAGCCCCAAGCCCACTTGAAGAGGGTTCAGGATCACCTCTCAGCCTGTACCCATGCCTTAGGCTTCCCGTCTTTCTCGACAGCTTAAGAGGAAATGCCATCGGGGTGGCTGGAGCCAAAGCCCTGGCAAATGCTCTGAAGGTAAACTCCAGTCTCCGGAGACTCAAGTAAGTGGCTGTAGGGACCTACCTGCATCCTGGAACAGCAGAGTCTCTGCTGGGTCCTCCCCGGTGGGATAAAATGCTCCCAATTTCCTCTGCAGCTACTTCCTTCTGAATATAAATAATCAGACTTATTAATATAGTCCACATTCCCCTGCAGTTGGGTTTGTTTAGTCTGCTCAGCTTAAGTCAGAAGTCACTTCCATCTGCATTTATGGTGTTACATCCTCCATGGGACTAGGGTGGGACGATCTGGCCATGCGTAGACACCTGTCTCTAGGGTCAGCTGACACCTACAGTTGCCATGGCACTTGTGGACACATCAGCCTAGGTTACCGCCCCCCGACAATGCAGTGTTGCTTTCCCGGGTGTTTCCTTCTGCCCCAATGGCTCACCATGGTGGCTCCATCTTTTCTCTGCCTAGTCTTCAAGAGAATTCCCTGGGGATGGATGGGGCGATATTCATTGCCACGGCACTGTCTGGAAACCACAGGCTCCAGCACATCAAGTGAGTGCACCTGCCCTTCCTGCTCGCCCTTCGAACTGCTTCCAGGTCACGCCCTGCCTTTTGCCCAGGTCTGAGAGCCAGCTGACCCCCAGATCCATCAGAAGCCCTACAGGGAAACCTGGTCTAAGGGGAGCCATCCTGAGCCTTGTCCATGGCAGGAATCCTAGAAGCACAAACTGCATTTTCTGTCGTGATGATCTGCTCTACTAAAGAGAACCTGCAGGCTTCCAGCTCTGCTTTAATCCTTCTCTTCTAGTCTCCAGGGAAACCACATTGGAGACTCTGGGGCCAGGATGATCTCAGAGGCCATCAAGACAAATGCTCCCACGTGCACTGTTGAAATGTGAGCAAAATGAGTTCCCGGTGGATGGAGCAGGAGGACGGGCAGAGTCAGCTGGAAGCTTTTGAACTGAAAGGCCAACTCCTGGGGACCTTCCTGGGAGCTGGGAACGCAGCTCACTCAGCACAAGAGCCGGGCTCCGCACAGAGGAAGGAAAGGTGCTGCCAAGGAGGTCGTGAGTCCCTCTCCTGTGCAGGAGTGGTCCAGGCAGGGGCCAACGGGGACTCTGCTACAGCACAGAGAAGGGGGGCGGCCACCACCAAGGGACTAGGGGACAAAGGCCTGAAAGCTCAGCAGTGCAGGCAGCTAGTTCCAGCTTATTTACAACCTGAGGACTTCATATGCCCCCAAGCCTTAAAAATGTTGATTATCACCCCTTTCCACTCACTTGGTTAAAATCATCTCAAGCCTGTGAGGAGCATGCGTTTGGCAGGGGCGACAGAGGGGACCCTTCTTTCTTTTCTCAAGAAGAAGGCTTTAGGGCATCACCCTTACAGACATGAAAAAATTGTGAAGAAAAATTGAAAGTTTTAATTCTAGATTCTAGAAACAGAGAAAAGAGTTCTCCAAGGATTTTTTTTTTTTTTTTTTTGAGACAGAGTCTCACTCTTGTCGCCCAGGCTGGAGGGCAGTGGTGCAATTTCGGCTCACTGCAGCCTCCGCCTCCCAGGTTCATGTGACTCTCCTGCCTCAGCCTCCCCAGTAGCTGGGATTACAAGTGCCCACCACCATGCCTAGCTACTTTTTGTATTTTTAGTAGAGATGGGGTTTCTCCATGTTGCCCAGGCTGGTCTTGAACTCCTGACCTCAGGTGATCCAGCAGCCTTGGCCTCCCAAAATTCTGGGATTACAGGCATGAGCCACCACTCCTGGCCCCATCTTTTATTCATTACAAAATCAAAGATGTGGGTGATGCCTGGCACATGTTATCTGGAGTCTGGCACATTGGTTATCAATAGGACACTCAATGTATTCAGTAATGTCACTTTTTTTTTTTTTTTGAGACAGAATCTCTCTGCTACCCAGGCTGGAGTGCAGTGTTAAGATCTCGGCTCACTGCAGCCTCTGCCTCCTGGGTTCCAGTGATTCTCCTGCCTCAGCCTCCCAAGTAGTTGGGCCTACAGGTGTGCAACACCATGCCCAGCTAATTTTTTTATTTGGTCAGCTGGTCTCCAACTCCTGACCTCAAGTAATCCACCCACTTCAGCCTCCCAAAGTGCTGGGATTAGAGGCGTGAGCCACTGTGCTCATCAGTGATGTCATTCCTTATTAGGCTTCCAAAGCCACTGCTGTGGCCACAGCTTCCCTATGCAGACAGGCAAGGGAAGGAAAAAAATCCAAATGGACATCACAGCTCTCATCAATTAAAGAACCACAGAAAATATTTACAAAGACTATAAAGCAATGATCACTTTTGAATTTGAAAGGAGTCACACTATTGTTTAAAACGTTTCTTCAAAAGTGAGCATCCAGACCGGAATCATCATGGATGCTAAGGCCATGGATACAGGACTACTTGGGAAGATGATATCCTCACAGTCTCAAAATAGCAGCCCACAAAGGCAATATCCTAATTTACAAAAGGAAAAAGGTACCTTAATCTAAAATCTGGCCAATGCAGCCTCAACAGAAGTGGCAGAATTGAACATCGCCAATAATGGGACAAACGGAAGTCACGTGCCCCCAGTCTGATGCACCACAGAGTCGTCTCTGATGTAGTCTTCTTGTCAAAAAACGTTGACCTGATTCTAATCGTGAAGGAACAACTAGAAAAAATCCAAATTGACGGATATTCTGCAGAATAAATGGCCTGACCTCATCAGAAACATCAATGTCATGAAAAACACGAAAGGTTGCAGATAGTGTGAATTAACTTAGTAGAGATATACCTTAATGCAAGATCTTTGGCTGGATCCTAGACTGGAGGAAAAAGTCTGCTATAAAAAACATTTAGATCACTTGTACTAGCTGGGAAATAACAAAACATTATTTGTAAAAGGGGGAAATCTGAACATGGCTCTTACAGTATTTATGAGTCTGTGCTGGGCATGGACTTCTAGACTGACAGCTGTTTTGGTGATTTTAAGGCGATGCCCCACTGCCTGCTGGTTTGCATCATTTCTGTCTGAGTGAAGAGCTTGGCGGAACACAGAGAGAGCTGCACAGCCAAACACTGGAGAAAGCTGGACCCCACAGAAACCTAACACTGAAGAAACTTCAGGAGCCAGAGTGGTGGAGAAAACATGGAGTCTTTCCTCTCCCTTTTCAAATAATGATCATACATCTTCAAGCTGTCTGAAATGGTTAGGGAGTTCAGGGACACACCAGAGCCAGCTAGCCCAAAAACCCCATCAGAGCAAAACAGACAGGAGAATTTAATTCATGTCCACATAGAAAGGACCTATAGCTCCCTTCCAATTAAAGGAGTCCTCAATTCTAGCACCTGAGAGTCCCCTGGGTCTAACAGCTGTGATATTTACGTAGTGTGTTGTTCACCTAAATGAATATAATTTCCTTCCAGACACATGACACTGATATTAAAGTACTAACAAAAGGGATCTATTTATTCTTCATGTTAAAAGAGAAACAATAGTTCAGATTTCCCATCAGAAGTCCGAGGACTTTGTTTTTGGTAACTAGTACTAATAAAAATTGAGTATCTGAAAAATTCCGTTGTAGTTCCCATCAATACACATTTTTAAAAGCATTTTAGGAAGTCCTCTAATTATACAGTAAAAAAATTGTCAGCAGTGGCCTGCTAGTTTTTCACTGACCTAATCACAACCATCCTCCTCAGGTTCTGAGGTCTGCTCTGCTACTTGGCCAAAACCACATGGTGCCAGGTCACAAGGCACTTGCACATATCTGACTCCTGGATCCATTCTACAGTGAGTCACTATTAACTGAAATACTTTAATGAAAATGATCAAGTACACAAAGCTTGCTGTTGACAGAAACTTTCTTGCTCAAGCAACGCATGCTACTGTACATGGTGAGACTTTGCACAAAGTCAGTTCACCAACAGAAGAACTAGAAGCAGGTGGCACAATGAAATGCCCTTTGCAGCTGTTGCCTATGTCTGTGGATGGGCTCTTTGTAGCTCAGGTTAGGCTTCTGTGTTAAAGTGCATTAGAAGAAACTATCACATAAGGAAAACAGAACTCTATTTGCATGTTTTTTTCAAAACAGATGTCAAGTCACATTCAGGCAAACCAAATCCGTAACATCCAAGAAGATGGAGTGGCTCTTCCGTATCTTAGAGCCACCGCATCTGAGGTGGCTGGCATGGCTCCAACACACTGGCTTCCCTGTCAGTGTATCATTTACAATACAGTGCATTTCAAACTACTGGTGAATTCACTGAATGCTGGCTGTTTTTTTTTTTTAAAGGAGTAATTTTAAAATTTAGGAAAAGAAAGAGAAAAAAAGCAAAAATGACAAAAATACTTGTCACAATCTCCTAAAATTGATGTCTATCATATCATAACTGTGAACTCTTGAATAAGTATTTATATCTGACAGGTACAAATAAAATCATACTTTTAATTAAAACCTATTTAATAATATAAAATATGGTGTTAAATACATTTATTAAAAGATAAGTAACTTCAGAAGTCTTCCGAGTTTTTAATTGTAAAATAATAAAAAATTGTGCTTTTTAATGTACTGTATACTTTTTTTTTTTTTTTTTTGAGATGGGGTCTCACTCAGTTGCCCAAGCTGGAGTGCAGCGGTGTGATCTCGGCTCACTACAACCTCTGCCTCTGGAGTTCAAGGGAGAATCCTTGAATGCCTCAGCCTCCCCAGTAGCTGGGGTTACAGGCATGTGCCACCACACCCAGCTTATTTTTGTATTTTTAGTAGAAATGGGATTTCACCATGTTGGCCAGGCTGGTCCCCTGATCTCAGGTGATCCGCCTGCCTTGGCCTCTCAAAGTTCTAGGATTACAGGTGTGAGCCACTGTGCCTTGCCTACTGTATGCTTTTTACAAGCAGCATGCTTTTCTTTTTCTTTTTTTAAAGACAGGGTCTCACTCTGTTGCCCAGGCTGGAGTGCAGTGGCACAATCACGATTCATTGCACCCTCAACCGCCTGGTCTCAAATGATCCTCCTGCCTCAGCCTCCTGAGTAGCTGGGACCATAGGCATGCACCTCCATACCTGGCTAATTTTTAAATTTTTTGTAGAGATGGAGTCTCACTTAGTTGTACAGGTTAGTCTCAAATTCTTGGGCTCAAGTGTTCTTCCCACCCTGGCCTCCTGAGTAGCTGGGCCCACAGGTGCTTGCCACCACGCTCAGCTAAGTACTTCTTATACTAAAAAAACAAAACTCCACTTCTAATTTTACAATAGAAAAATTTTTCTAGTGCTACTACTCTACCTAATTCGATCCTGTGTTGCTGTTTTTTAAATCAGAAACATGAATTGGTGCTGACACTTTTTCCTTAACTGGCTCCTTCCCCTAGAGAAACACTTAGGTAGTGAGCTGCAGGAAGCCTGCCTTAGTCCCTGTGTTGTGCATAATGGCTTGCCACACTTTAGACAAAACAAAGCTCCTTTACAGAGACCCTGCCTGGTGGGAAGGAGAGTGTCCTGGCTGTCACTGCCATGGGAGTCTGGAATCTCCGCGAGGGCAGCCCAGGTCACCGGAGTTTCCAGACTTAGTACCAGTGTGGAAACATGAAGGTGGCTATAATGGAAGGTGAACTGGACTCGGAGAGAAAATGGAGTATTCCTCATCTGGAGCCTGTCTCTATTGCCTGATTTTCAAGGAAAGTCAGTTTTCATTTAACTTTAGCTAACCTTCTTTCAGCAAATTTTAGTTATTAAAATATATTTAATGCTTGGTATGGTGAACATGCAGAAGAAAATCAGACTACAAAATGAAATAAGGGCTAGAATTAAAAGTTGCTATACAGGAAATGTTCTAAACTGTGCAAGTGATTAACAGCCAGATGTTCCTCTACCATTCCAAACAGGAGTCCCAGTACCAAGCTCCACCCCAAGTCTGTTAGACTGTCAGAGAAAATGTATGGTAACAAAGGCAGCCAAGACTTGCATGGCATCAGCTCCTATTTCTCCTTGAGTTTTTGTCCTGTGGATGTGAATCACTAATAACACACGCATTCCTCACGTTTTAGGAGATAAATAAGGTGAAAAAGAAAAACAAACTTAGATTTGCTTCAATTCTTATTTAAGCTTCATGGAATGCAAACATAGGAGGCTAAAGCAGAAATAAATATTGCTTCAGTATTCATTGAGTCCAGCCAGCTTAGTGAACAAAACAGGCGTTACCTTTCTAACCTTCTAAGTTCTCATTTACCTACACATCTGAGGGTTTTAATCTGCCTGGGTCCCTTGGCAAGAAGGTCAGAAGTCGTTGTCACTCTCATCCAGGGGTTCAGGTTTCTGGACCCTTCGATTGGGCTTGGTTGGCGAGAGAGCAATGCTCTCGTCTTCCAAATCCTCATCCTCATCATCTTCCATGTCAATTTCACTGTCCTCCGAGTCCTCCTACAGGAAAAAGATGGCAGATAGAACAGGGGGCCCCACCTCATTCCTGACATCTTGTCCTAGGATTCTCTGCTTCCCTTCCTATAGCAGCACTCCCGTGTGAAGGAAGAGGCTGGCAGAGTGGCAGGCAGGCTGTGGGATGGCATACGGATGGGACTGAGACAATGTACTGCCGGCTGGAATGTATCATTCAACCAGAATCCTTTAAACACCAGGTGCATCTGGCTGTGGCGCCGTAAGGGCTGGCCTACCCACAGTGTCCCAGAAGCACTCTGGATCTGCACTGAGCACCACGGGACCCAGAGACTCCCCACTACAGATGGCAAGGAGGGCAAAGGCTTGGAGAGAGGGAAGCGAGGCGTGTTTTGGCTTTTTCCAGATTGTGGATGGAAAGCAACACAGGCATAGGTACAAGGAGCAAAGTAAAAGATACACCCTCTCCCTCCTCATTAGATTCAGTGCAACCAACTCAGCTCAGCTTTAAAATGGCAGGTCCTGCGCCCGATGTAAACCAGGATGGCTGGTCGTTCCATCTAGATCATTCCCGCCAGCGCACACACCTGCTGTAATTTCCTTCTTGAAAAAAAAGAAAAAACCCATAACGTATTCCCACCTTCCTCTCCAGCTGCTCTGGCCTGTCTCTCTCCCCTCACAGAGCTCCTGAGTGAGCTGCTGAACTCACTGTCTGCACCTGTGCCCCTCACGGCCACTTCAGATCCCCCGGGCTCTCACCCACTGACCCCAGGACTGCTCTTGTCAAGACGGAAGCATTCAATGGAGTGGGAAGATTCTGAGGCCTCAACTTGCTTGAGCTGTGGAATCACACCTTCATCCTTAAAACCCATCTCCTCCAACCCCCAGGGCCCCTTCTCTAGTCCAGGTCCCCCTCCCTCACTGCTGACGTCCCCTCGGCTTCCCCTGCCTGCGCTTCCTCCCCGACCTCTGCAGGGCAGAGGCAGCTCAGGAGCTTGGGGCACCTCTCTTCTCGTTCTACTTGTTCTTCCTAGGCAGTCACATCTATCCTGTGGCTTAGATACCAACCAAACATGGGTGGCTCCGAAAATTTAATCTCTAGCCCAGACCTGGCCCTTGAACTCCAGACTTAAATTCCACCTGGCTACTCAACTCTAGCATGTGGCTGTCACTGTCAATGTCCAAAACTAAACTTTCCATCTGCCCTCCAAGCCCCTTTGTCAAGTTGACCCCATCTCAGAAAATGAAACACTGCTTTCTGTTGATTACACCGAAGCCCAGGCACCCTCATTTCTCTAACAACCTGTGTCCAATCAATTCAAAAAACCTGATGGTTCTTAGAGACAGATCCAGGACCTGCCCACTTCTCAACACCTCTGCTGCCACACCTTCAGCCAAGCACCATCACCTGTGACCTCCATGGCTGCAGGTGCCTCCTAACTGGCTTCTCTCAAACGGAGGTCAGTTCTTGGCCTTTCTGGGCTCACAATTCTCCAGGGCCTTCTCCTCGCACTCAGATAAAACGCAGAGTCTTCATCTCACCCTTCAAGGCTCTGCGTGGCCCCTGCTGCCTCTCTCGCTCACCCAGTCACGCCAGCTCCCTCTGCTTCTTGACATCCACACGCCCAGGTGCTGCCAATCTACGTGCTCGCTCCCTCCACTCAGGCCCTGCTCAAACACCAACAGAGCCCTTTGCTGAACTCATGGAAGATGCCACTCCCTCCTTTGTCCCTGTCACTCCCTGTCCCCTGAAGCCGTTATTCCTCCTGTTAACAGCATGATCCCTGATACTCAGCTCCATCATTATTGCTGTGGTGCCAGCTGTGAAGCAGGGGCTTGTCTCTGCCCCCTGCTGTGTTCCCCAGGATCCATGATAGCACTGGCACCTGGCAGGCACTTGACAGATGTGTTGGATGCCGAGTGAACACATAAAGAATGGAAACCTGTGCCTGGAGGGCTGCACGGATACAGCCTCCTTGAAATTAACAAGTGATCTCAAGGGATAAAGCTCAGCTGCAACTAACACGTTCTCTCTAAGGAGAAGGCAAACCCTGAGGAAGAGGCATGCAGTGCTGCCCTCGAATCCCCAGTGCCCATGCCAGACTCCCTCTGCTTCTGTCTTGGGTAGGCAAGATGGAGAGAAGCTATTGACCATCCATGCCCAAGCCTGTTAAGAAAACTACTTTCTAGGTGCTCTCTCTGCTTCTCTACAGACTGTGACCTGTGAATTCAAGGCCAGATCTCTGTGCATGCTGCCAGCAAGTCTGGGCAGCCTCTCCCCACAGTGAATCCCACAGCAGCACCAGCTGCGGGTGCGTAAATCTGTGTGCAAGAACACAGGGCCCTGCTTCTGTCTCTGTGGCACTACCAGGGATGGCAACAAAGAACAAAGGCCTCAGCAGTGGCCAGCAGAGCCCGGAATGACCGGACCCGCCACGAAGACCCCCAGGCTCCCCTTCTGGTGAAGTGCTCCCGTGAGTCATCCACTCATTAAACCTCAAGACAACCTGCCATCTCAGCCTCGTCATGCCCGGTGCCCTGAGGGCCTGGTCTGGGGACAGCACTCTTCCCCGTTCCTTCCCCAGTACAGAGTAGGGGAGAGGGCTGTCCTGAGCCAGGCCCTTGGCGTCCTCCTTTATTGCTGGATTACAGCCCAGGGCCTGAGGACTGCCCAGCCTCAGCTTTCCCCATCTCCAGGCTCGGGGCTTGTGCCTCCTCTTTATCATAGTGGCCTTCAGTGATCCCACCCTCACTGTGGGATCCCTTTCGAGAGACTTTTTGCCGAGGATAGTGGAAGCATCACTCCTAGGGAGAGGCCCCCAACTGGCCCTGGGAGTGCTGACAGACACCCACAAACGCACGAGGCAGAACAGAAAACCAACCTGCTTCTTGGAGCTGGAAGTCTTGCATTTACCTAACAGAGCTGGTGCTGCTTCCATCTTTGGAAAGCGAGAATGGAAAGAACAGTGAGAAGGCAAAAAAAGCAGAGCAAGCACATTCACTTGAAAAGAAATGAGCCATCCACGGGCAGGGAAGAGTCCAGAATCTCACGAGGCCAAACCCTGCCACACATCGAGCCACGGCCAGGCTGACCACAGACAGCTCCCTGGCTGCTGGCAGCAACTCAGCCACTCCCATCTATGGGGACAGCCAAGCCCACAACGCACAGAACTGCTGAGGGGAGCAAGAGACTTACATTGTCATCGGAGTCTCCACCTTGCATCGTGCCCACAATGTGTTTGCCGGGTCTTCCTGAGAACAACAAAAGCATGAAGAAGTCATAAAAACCTTGGAGAATAAAGCAGGAAATAGCATTCAAGATTTGTTTCTGGCCGGGCGTGTTGGCTCGTGTCTATAATCCCAGTACTCTGGGAGGCTCAGACAGGAGGCCAGAAGTTTGAGGATAGCCTGGGCAACATAATGAAATCTCATCTCTACAAAAATTAAAAAAAGAATTACCCAGGTATGCTGGTTCACACCTGTAGCCTCAGCTACTCAGGAGGCTGAGGCAGAACTGCTTGAAGCCAGGAGGCAGAGGTTGCAGTGGGCTGAGATCATGCCATTGTACTCTAGTCTGGACAACAGAATGAAATTCTGTCTCTCTCTCACACACACACACAAATGCAACTGTGCGCCAAACGTTAACAGATGGTAGATAAGAAGTATTTTTAAAGGCAAATATAAGACAATTTTATAGTATTAAAATAAAAATTGGCCGGGTGTGGTGGCTTACGCCTGTAATCCAAGCACTTTGGAGGCCAAGGCGGGCGAATCACCTGAGGTCAGGAGTTCAAGACCAGCCTGACCAACATGGTGAAACCCCGTCTTTATAAAAAAAAAAAAAAAAAAAAAAAAAAAAAAACTGGCCGGTCACGGTGGCTCACGCCTGTAATCCTAGCACTTTGGGAGGCCGAGGTGGGTGGATCACCTGAGGTCAGTAGTTCAAGACCAGCCTGGCCATCAGAGTGAAACCCCATCTTTTATTTAAATTAAAATATAAATAAAATAAAATAGAAATTTACAGAACCTTTGACCTAAGAATTTGGCTTTTAATAATGCAACCTAAAGATATGCAGACATACAGAAAGCTGTACGTACAAGGAAACGAAGGGAAATAAATATCAATATGAGAATGTACATCATGGGTACAGTCGTGCTAGGACTATGATACAGCCATTAAAAAGTAGGGGGCAGGCCGGGTGTGGTGGTTCATGCCTGTATCCCAGCACTTTGGAAGGCTGAGGCAGGTAGATCACAAGGTCAGGAGTTCAAGACTAGCCTGGCCAACACAGGGAAACTCCATCTCTACTAAAAATACAAAAAATTAGCCGGGCGTGGTGGTGGGCACCTGTAATCCCAACTACTTGGGGGCTAAGGCAGGAGAATCGCTTGAACCCAGCAGATGGAGGCTGCAGTAAGCAGAGATCGAGGCACTGCACTCCAGCCCGGCAACAGAGTAAGACTCTGTCTCAAACAAACAAAAAAAAGTAGGGGCAGAGCTATATTTTACTGATAGAGGAAGAGTTCCAATTGTATTTAATTTTTAAAAACAAAAGCAAGCTGCAGAACCATACATACAGTCTAGGTGCACACAGGTTACATTTTTTTTTCAGGTGATCTCTGTGTATGTATGTACGTATATGTACAGAAAGGTAATGTGTCAAGACACACCCACTCTGGCCACTAGCCATGAGACCTCCCAGGTGGGTGTGGGACATGAGGAAGACCCCAGGACAGCATTCACATTCGTTGTTGCTTGAGTCTTTTTTTGTTTTTAACTTAGTTTTAAGAGACCCTCTATGTTGCCCAGGCTGCAGTGCTGTGGCTATTCAGACACAATCATCATGCGCTAAAGCCCCGAGGCTGGGCTCAAACGGTCCTCATGCCTCACCCTCCTGAGTAGCTGGGAATAAGGCGTGTGCCACTGAGCGGAGCCTTGTTGCCTGAATGTTTTGCAATGAGTAAAGAAATTAGAAGAACATTTTTTAAGGCAGAGATGCTCATTTAAGTCTCTTTCTGCATTGGTTCTCAGCCTATTAGGTATATAATTGCAGTGAGAGCAGTCTAAGACCCAAAAAAAGGGAGACTATAGCTCAGTGGCAGAGGCAATGTGTCCTGTGGCTCTCTGAGAAATACCAAGCCATGAATATGAACCATCTAGTCTCGGGATCACAGACAGGTAAGAATATTAGGGGCAAACATGACCACTGAACAGTTCAAGAGCCATAAACAACAGGACAGGATAAACCCGGAGCAAGAGCTGCTTCCAGGGGCCATTCATAGTGTGCCTGTGGGCCTCAACACTAAGCAGCCCTGCCCCTGTCCTGGCCAGGTGTTCTGTGAAACAGGGCACAGGGAGGAGGGCCATCGAAAGACGCCGAGTTACCTTGCATGAGCACCTCCATGACTGTCCAAGGCTTGGACAGCCGCCTCTCTTCCAACTCACTGTCAGATTTGTCATCCTCCTGGATGTCTACGTCCGAGTCATCATGACCTGGCAGGAACACAAGCAGGCCAAACAAAGGAGTGGCTTCATCATCACAACTGAACAGCTCTGCCCAAAGTAAAGTTTATGTGCAAAAGTCATTTGTACTTCTAGCCTTTCTTTGGATGCATTAGATTTTATGAGACTCTCTGGATTTGCCGGTGGATGCTTAGTGAAGACTTAATGTGGACAATGATGTGCTGTGTTTTTTTTTTTTTTTTTTTAAATTTCCAAATCTCCAAAGCAAGAAAAAAGTGGGTCAGACATGTTAGTCAGAAACACCACTAGAGTCATCAGAATAGCAATGCCAACTCCTCCAATCCCATCCTTCCAAGACCTGCATGGCTCCCTGGGTGCACAGAAGTCAGGTGCCAGGCAGTGAGGTCTTTATATATTCTCTGCAAAAACTTTTGGAAGATGATAGTTTTCAAGCTAATTGTGTGGAAGCCCTTGAAGGAAATCTGAGATTGTAAAAACTGAATAGCCAGCAGTCAAGTGCTTGGTTAGTTTAGGAAAAAACCCATTCTCTGTTCAATGTTAGGCTGTATTACCAGAACTCGAGCTCCTAGATCATGACAAAGATGAGTGGAGTCTGCTAAAAAGGTAACAAAGAAGCCTGGAGGAAGGAGGCCAGGGTAGGAATGGCACCAGTGGGGCTCCCCTGAGGAGGATGATCCTAGTGACTGGCAGTGAAAGCTGGTGATGCGATGTTCTCTCCTGGGGAAAATCTCATCATAAAGACAAATTTTTCCAAAGTAATTTTCTTTTTTCTTTTTTTTGAGACAGAGTCTTGCTCTGTCACCCAGGCCGGAATGCAGTGGTGCAATTTTGGCTCACGGAAACCTCCACCTCCAGGATTTCAACAATTCTCCTGCCCCAGCCTCCCGAGTAGCTATGACTTCAGGCATGTGCCACCATGCCCAGCTAATTTGTTGTATTTTTAGTAAGACAGGGCACCATCATGTTAGTCAGGATGATGTGGATCTCCTGACCTTGTGATCCCCCCACCTCGGCCTCCCAAAGTGCTGGGATTACAGGTGTGAGCCACTGCACCTAGCCCAAAGTCATTTTCAATGGAACAGCTCTTTATATGACTTTCTTAAATACATTCTTTGGAGTCTTGCACCCACAGGTTGAATATTTCCTAAAGAGAACCTACAGAAGGAGACTCCACTGTGGGAAGAAAGACCTTTTGCTGCCTGGCACCTGAGTTCTCTGCACCCAGGGAGCCACAAAGGTTTTGTAAGGATGGACTTGGAGGAGCCTGCAGTTGCTGTTCTGATGACTGATTCAGAAGTTAGTTTGGAAGAACAGTAATTGTTAGTCTGCCAAAAGGCTTTGCTTTGCCCCTGCTACAAGAAGGTAATATGGCTGGGTGTGGTGGCTCACGCCTGTATCCCAGCACTTTGGGAGGCTGAGGTGGGCGGATCACCTGAGGTCAGGAGTTCAAGACCAGCTTGGCCAACATGGGGAGAGAAATATTAATGAAGAAAAAAAAGGAAGTTCCTAATGACACAGTGCTGAATCCTGCATAGGGTGCAGTAACAAATTTGCCACCAGCAATGAGGTTTAGAGGGACGGCGGGCAGATGAGGAGATGCTTCTGGCTTTTATTACAGGATACCTGAACAAAGCACTTGGCCATGCTGCTCTCTGAGCCCCGGATGGCATTCTCCCATCTCTGATCACCTCTTTCTTCTACACCCACATGGCTCAAACTTTCTCTATTCCTCAAGTCCCTTATGCCAAACAAACCCTATCACCGAATCCCAGATGAATTCACATCCTACTTAATAAAGATGGTATCCATCAGATGGGACCACTTCAAGCACGTCACCCACCTTCCAGCTCATCTGACCTGCCTGGCTGGAGTCCTGTGGTTCACACATTTCCTCACTCAGCCAAACGCATCTCCTCATCTGGGTTTCCAACTTTTTGGGGGCTTTCCTCATCTGCTGTCTCCTTTCTCTCCAGCTCCACCGACTTAGTCTTAGCTCAAGTACCATCTCCTCAGTGAGGCCTACCCTGACTCCATTTAAAACTGCAATTCTATCATCCCCCTCCCCACCCCAGCCTTTTTCATGCTACGTTTCCCCATGCAGTATTCCCCTTCCAACATACAGACAGCTCAGTGCTCACAGTTTCTCTCCTCTCACTGGAATATAAAATCAGTTAAGGCAAAGATTCCTGTCTTTTGTCCACCGATACATCCTCAGCATCCAGAACAGACACTACTTTGTTGAGGCTGGGCATGGTGGCGTGTGCCTGTAGTCCCAGCTACACTGGAGTCTGAGGCAGGAGGACTGCTTGAGCCCAGGACTTGAGCAGACAGTCAAGTCCAGCCTGGGCAACACAGCAAGAACCCCCAAAATAACAAAAACTGTGTTGGATTCCACCTGCTGTCTGCAGAGCAGATGGAACAAGAGGACCTCTGAGCTTTTGGCTTTTGTTCATTCTTGCCCTCGCTTCAAGTGTACGCACCACTAAATCTTCGGTTCGGAGGAGTCTTCCATAGATGGAGGAAAAATCACCAAGTCCTTGTTTCTACATTTCCCCTCTGACCCCAATACTTTGGACCACAGTCCCACACGTGCAGGAAAGCAAAGATGAATCAAATAGCATCTTCAGAAATTCAGGACGAACAGAACTGAAAATGGTCCTGCGTAAAGATTTTCCTAACTGCTTTGTCCACCCCAAGATAATTAAGTGCTACCCTTCATTATGTTTATTTAAATTAGAAATTATTTTTCTGAAAAAACTGAATCACACACGCTCATGTAGTCTTTGCCCTTCAAGAGATCGCAGACCTACAGATCAACAAATTAAAGTGTGAGTTCAAAAGAATAAAGCAAGATCAGCATGGTAGGTCTCAGCACCCTGGCCCAGGGAAAGAACGGGATGCAAGTAACCAACCAGGGCTCTTACGTGAGCCGGGCCTCTCAGAAGGGACAAACCCCATGCAGGCTGATCACTGAGGGCTGCCGCACACTCTTCTGGCTGACGAGGAATTTAAAAAGGGGAGGGCAGCTTTGGCTAGAAAGGCCCTTCACATTTCCTAACCTTGTTCCTGGAGGATTTCCCAGCGGTCCCTTTTCTTCCACCAGGGTTTCCTGAGATTCAGATGATAAAGTCATAGAACAGGGGCAAAACAAGAGCAAAATACGGGAAATGGCAAAGAAAGAGAAACTGAGAGAGACAGAGCATGCATGGGAGGGAGCATGTGTGTGGGTCTGATGCCTCAAGTATGCTGTCCTCAACGTGAGAGCAAGTAAGAGTATTTCACCACGAAGAAAAGAGAGAGCAATCAGGAAGAGGAGGAGGAACTCTGTGCAACAAGGCCACCAATTCAGCAGGAAGATCCTGCCTGGCTGCTCCTGGCCCCCGACACAGACTTGACACTGAGTTCATGGATGAGAGAAGCTAACTGGTCAGAGACAGCACTCCTTCCCGGAATCGAGGCCTTGTATGGACGTAACCCTGTGTCTCTCCAGGTGAGTGTCTTGCTGAGCCATTCTGGATTATGGGGGCCATCTCAGCGCTGTTGGGACCATCATGAAGCGAGTGGCCCCTCTGCCTGCACTGCATCCCAATGCTTGGTTTCCATCAGTCAGCCCCAAAATACAGAACACTACACACTCTAGGACCACATTTTCTTACAGTTACGTATCATATATAATTCAAACTATCATTTAAACAGGGGAAAATGCTATCTTAATTGGCACAAGAATGAAATGTGTTTGAAATGCTATATTTAAACCAAACTCTTGAGTGAATACAATGGTACCCAAAACAGAAGTTGTGAGAAAATTGCCTTTTGAAAATATTTTTGTTCCAGCCGGGCGCAGTGGCTCACGCCTGTAATCCTAGCACTTTGGGAGGCTGAGGTGGGTGGATCACCTGAGGTCAGGAGTTCAAGACCAGCCTGGCCATCATGGTGAAACCCCATCTTTATTAAAAAAAAAAAATAATATATATATATAT
Organism: Cheracebus regulus; assembly: GCA_963574635.1. Classification (NCBI taxonomy): domain Eukaryota; kingdom Metazoa; phylum Chordata; class Mammalia; order Primates; family Pitheciidae; genus Cheracebus; species Cheracebus regulus. Next base: position 43,373 of record CAUYQU010031533.1, read on the forward strand.
ACACACACATATATATATTGTTGTTGTTGTTGTTCCTATGGTCAACAATTTATTATACTTTTCAAATTGAAGATATAAAGTGTTGTTACCACAGTAAAAAAAAAATGCTGAAAAAAATTAAAGAAGAAAATACATATTTTAAAATATACATATATTTCAAGGCTGAAAAATGCTAGTCCAGAGTAAACCACTTGTCTACAAAGCCCAGCCTTACTTTCACTCTTGAGCAGGCGTTTCTCTTCCTCCTTGGGCTTGTTCTGTATCAGGCAGAGAGTGTTTTTAGCTTCCTGTGGAAGAGGAAAAACAGACTCAGGAGAGATGGCCCTTTTCTGGACTGTTCTAATCTTTTTCACTCTTACCCTTATGCTCTGCTGTGTAAGGACTGTTAAGTTTGTGCTACAGAACAAGAAAACAGCTAAACTCAAGGAAGGGGAAGAGAATTAACACTGCCTGGGCAACTCCAGTGTCCCAAAACTTGTTGCTCTCTCTCTCTCTCTCTCTCTCTCTGAGGTCACCTGGTGGCCCGGTGGACAGGGGCGCCCAGAGTGAAGCAGCTGCCTCACCCCCATGCTTCTCCAACTGCATGTCCCTGCTTCTGAGGACAGTTAAATGCCCACATGTGTGCCTGAATGGCCTGGGGACACAGCACAGACACATCTAACTTTAAGGCAGTGACAGACATATAGATTTTATCATTTATCTTCCCTGCCCTGCTTTCAGATTTCAGCTCAAAATATGCTAAATGATGGGACAGATCAAGACGTGAAGAGAAAGAAAGAAATGCTAATCTTAATTCCTGGGGTGGGGACAGGAGGAGGAAGTATCTCAGGTCATAAAATGTGGCCCTGATTATTATCAAGAAAGAGAATGGGAGCTGGGCTTGGTGGCTCATACCTGTAACCCCTGTGCTTTGGGAGGCCAAGGCAGAAGGATCACTTGAGCCCAAGAGTTTGAGACCAGCCTGGGCAACATAGGGAAACCTCATCTCTACAAAAAGTTTAAAAAATTTAGCCAGGTATGGTAGCACCTGACTATACTCCCAGCTACTCAAGAGGCTGAGGTGGGAGGATCACTTGAGCCCAGGAGGTCTGAGGCTACAGTGAGCTATGATCACACCCTGTGCTCCAGACAGAGTAGCAGGCAACAGAGTGAGACCCTGTCGAGAAAGAGACAGAGACAGAGATAGACATAGAGATACAGACAGAGAGAGACACAGAGAGAAAGAGAGAGAGAGAGAGACAGACAGACAGACAGACATGGAGGGAGGGAAGGAGAAAACTGGCTTTTAAATATTGTTGTTGTTCTAAACAGTAAAAATAAGGCACTGTGTTTCGGGCATGGGGTATCTCAAGCTAACAGGTATTCTAACGACAGACAGTGAGAGTGAGTAGGAGAAAAAGAGACGTACTTGTTGAAGAAAGGGTGGGGTAGAGGGGCTCCCTTGGAAGTTACCAGGGCCACCTATCCAATATTCTGATTGGTTTGTACTCTGAACCCAGAGGTGGCCCCAGATGTTACAACAAAATGGCCAAGATTTCTTTTCCCTGCCCTTGACTGTTCTTTCCCAGGTACCCAATGTTTACAATGTTCTAAACTCCAGACTCTTTCCAGTGCCCTCAAAATATGCCTGTCCCGTATCGTTTCTCCATGGCCTGCCTCTGGAACGGAGTAATGCTAGTAACGAACTCCTCGTGAAGATGACATGTGTCCACACAGTTGCATTACATACTCCCAGTTAGCCCTCCTGGACGACAAAACAGCTCTGCGCAACTCAAATGCCCAGGCTTGTAAGAAGCCTAGCATAACCTTAATACCAAAAGCTGTCAAGGGCTTGAGAAACAGAGGCTGCAGACCAATTGCATCATGAAAATGGAGTCTAAATGACCATTTTCAGGTTAAGCAGTAGTAACCCCAAGGGATAGGGCAATTCAAAAATTGATCACAACTTGGTTCAATTTCCTTTGCTCTAAATTCTACATTTATCAGCTCATGCTAGAGTATGAAACAGTCTTTCCTAAATGGCCTTACCCACTGGGATGAGAGGTACCTGTAAGAGAGGTGGTGAGTTTCAAGGCCACATATATTTCCCACAGTCAATAAATAAACTGCCATTCCTCTTTACAAAACAATCTCCAATGAGCTATTTTGGTGATTTAATTAACCAGGACTTGAAGATCTTTTTTTTGAGATGGTGTCTTGCTCTGTCACCCAGGCTACAGTACAGTGGTGCGATCTCAGCTCACTGAAACCTCCACCTCTCAGATTCAAGTGATTCTCCTGCCTTAGCCTTCTGAGTGGCTAGGACTACAGGCACCTGCCTCTGCACCCAGCTAATTTTTGTATTTTTAGTAGAGATAGGGTTTTACCATCTTGGCCAGGCTGGTCTCGAAACTCCTGACCTCAAGTAATCTACCCACCTCAGCCTCCCAAAGTGCTGGGATTATAGGCGTGGGCCACCATGCCTGGCTTTTTAAATTTTTTCTGAGACAGAGTCTTGCTCTGTCAACCAAGCTGGAGTGCAGTGGCATGACTATGGCTCACTGCAATTACAAACTCCCAGGCTCAAGCAATCCTCCCATCTCAGTCTCCCAAGTAGCTGGGACCACAGGTATGCAACACCATGCCCAGCTAATTTCTTTTTTCTTTTTTGTAGAGACAGGGTCTCACTATGTTGCCCAAACTGGTCTTGGACTCCTGGGCTCCAGTGATCCTCCTGCCTACGTGTCTCAAAATGCTGGGATTACAGGTATAAGCCATTGCACCTGGCCTTGAAAATCTTTATGTGAACTGACCAAACAGGCTTTATTTTTTTATTTTTGGTGACGGAGTCTTGCTCTGTTGCCCAGGCTGGAGTGCAGCGGCACAATCTTGGCTCACTGCAACATCTGCCTCCTGGGTTCAAGTGATTCTCCTGCCTCAGCCTCCCGTGTAGCTGGGACTATAGGCACGTGCCACCGTGCCCAACTAATTTTTGTATTTCCAGTGGAGATGGGGTTTTATCATGTTGGCCAGGCTGGTCTTGACCTCCTGACCTCAAGTGATCTGCTCACCTTGGCTTCCTGAAGCCAAGCAAGCTTTTAAGTCTGCACTCGAGACAAGCTACATAATTTGCGGGATCAGTGCAAAATAAAATGCACTCAGAAATTATTATGAATTTCAAGATGGTGACAACACAGCCTGAAAGCAAGCACAGGCTCCTCTAGGGGCAGAGTGTTATGCAACCACACAGACTTCAAGTCAGACCTGTCTGTACTCTTAACTGACTAAATCTGATGGAACATGGCACCAAAGAGTTGACAACCCTGGAGTCCAGGAGGGTACACTGCCAGCAAAACAAACAAATTACATGAGCCATCCTCAGACTGACCAAGGAGAAGCAAAACGTACTGATATTTTTTTCACAATGATATTAACAACATGACTTGTCACCAAGTACAAAATAACACACCAGAAGGAATGGCTGAACAGAGGACAGGCTAAGCTCACCTCACATCTTTCTTGCTCCATCCTATGGTGGTCTTCAAGCTGTTGTTCCAGGTAAGTGAGGTTTTGCAATTTCTCCAGATAAATGTCATACTGCTTTTGTAATTCTTCCTCAACCTTCTCATACTCATCCATAAAGCATGGCCTAAAACAAGCAAATGAAATAAAAAAGAAAAGGTAAATTCATATGCAGTAGTTTGAAATGGGTATTCACAGTTCCAGACTCCATGGTGGCTTTCTTTGGAAACCCTTAATTAGAGAAGGTCCTTCATTCTTGTAACTACTTAAAAATATTTTTCCTTTTCTTGTTTCTCCCCACAAAATGGAGATACTTCTTTTTCATCCTAAGATGTGCTCTTTGTAAAAACTTGAAATAATCCTGAAAGTATGAAGAATGATGTAAAAATTACTGATAATCCCATCACCAGGTATAAGTGCTTGATATCTGACATATATCCTTCCAGACTTTTCTATGCATAAATATAGATAGGAATGCATTTTAAACAAAAATTAAATATACCAAGAAGTTTTATAATCTTTTTTTCATTTCAATATACCATAATATCAATAGAGTTAAAAATAATCAGGCCGGGCACAGTGGCTCACATCTGTAACCCTAGCACTTTGGGAGGCTGAGGTAGGAGGAGGCTTGAGCCCTGGAGTTTAAGGCTGCAGTGAGTGAGGATCCTCTGACCTAGCCATGGCACTCCAGCCCTCCAGCCTGAGTAACACAGCGAGACCCCACCTCTAAAGACAAAAACAATCACATTCCAGACACATCTCTCAAAATCAACAAATTAAATACATATAATTATCTTATTTGGGTATAATGTTCTACTGTAGGCCGGGCACAGTGGCTCACGCCTATAATCCCAGCACTTTGGGAGGCATAGGCAGGGTGGATAACCTGAGGTCAGGAGTTTGAGACCAGCCTGACCAACAAGGTGAAACCTCGTCTCTACTAAATATATAAAAATTAGCTGGGCGTGGTGTACATGCCTATAATCCCTGCTACTTGGGATGCTGACACAGGAGAATCGCTTGAATCCGGAAGGTGGAGGTTGCAGTGAGCTGAGACTGCACCACTGCACTCTAGCCTGGGTGACAGCGAGATTCCATCTCAAAATAATAATAAAATAATAATAATAATAATAATGTTCTACTGTCAGGATATTACAAATTTTAAGCTGGGTTTTTTTTTTTTTTTTTTGTGAGACAGGGTCTCACTTTGTCACCCAGGCTAGAGTGCAGTGATGCGATCAAGGCTGGCTGCAGCATCAAATGCCTGGGATCAAGTGATCCTCCTGCCTCAGGCCCCCAAGTAGCTGGGACTACAGACATGTGCCACCATGGCCTGGCTATTTTTTATATTTTTTGTAGAAGTGGGGTTTAGCCATGTTGCCCAGGCTGGTCTCGAACCCGAGTTCAAGTGATCTGCCCACCTTGGCCTCTCAAAGTGCTGGGATTACAGAGGTGAACCACTGTGCCCAGCCAAAAGAGGTTTTTAAATGATAAAAAATTTTTTAAAAAGGCCAGGCACAGTGGTTCACACCTGTATTCTCAACATTTTGGGAGATGGAGGCCGGTGGATCACAAGGTCAGGAGTTCAAGATAAGGCTGATCAAGATGGTAAAATCCCATCTCTACTAAAAATACAAAAAATTAGCCAGGTGTGGTGGCGGGCATCTGTAATCCCAGCTACCTGAGAGGCTTAGGCAGAGAAATGCTTGAAGTTGGTAGGGGGAGGTTGCAGTGAGCCAAGATTGCACCACTGTACTCCAGCCTGGGCGAAAGAGTGGGGCTCCGTCTCAAAAAAAAAAAAGGAAAAAAAAAAGGCCAGGCACTGTAATTACAGCACTTTGGGAGGCTGAGGCGAGTGGACCGCCTGTGGTCAGGAGTTTGAGACCAGCCTGGCAAACATGGTGAAACCCCATCTCTACTAAAAATACAAAAATTAGCCGAGCATGGTGGCTCGTGTCTGTAATCCCAGCTATTTAGGAGGCTGAGGCAAGAGAATTGCTTGAACCTGGGAGGCAGAGGTTGCAGTGAGCTGAGATCATGCTACTGCACTCCAGCCTGGGCAAGAAGAACGAAACTCTGTCTCAGATAAAAAAAAAAAAAAAAAACATAAAACTCAATTTCAACTGGTTTGGTGAACTTTTTTTTTCTTATTATTGACTTTAAAGGGAAAATTCTACTCTTTTAAAAATATAAGCAGATAAACTAAGAAATAATTGTAATCTTTTGAACTAGAGCAAAACAAAGAGACTTTTCTGTTAAAAGGATGTGTAGCTTAACAAAAATGAATTGATGCTGTAAAGGTGGAATGTGTCAACAAGATAAATCTATCTGGTGGCAGTGACTTTTTTTTTTTTCTTCTGTGAGGCTTCAGAGGTAAAGCACTGGTTTCAAGAGGGGAAGGGCCTGGGCCTTGCACTGGGCGGGGAGGAGCCTGGCCACTCCCTGTGGGTGCTGTCGCTGCTTCCAGGTGCTGGCTCCCCACAGACCTCAGGATAGTGGCCAGGGTGGGGCCAGCCACCAACATCCAAAAAGGCAAAACATATTCAAGCAGAGGAGGCAGATGGGAAGAGGAAGGAGCCAAGAGAGAAAGAAAAATAAAGGGAGAATGAAAAGGGAGAAAGAGCAGAAGCATGGGAGAGGGAAAGACAAAGACACAGCAAGGGAAAGAGGCACAGAACGAGGAAGAGAAGAGAGAGAGAACCCTAGAAATGCGAGAACACGCTGAAGGGGTGCCACTATTCTCCACTGGTATTCCCGGGAAGTATATTTCCAATGAGGTAAGGTAGGAAGAAAGATGAATTACTGACTGATGAGGAATGATCAAGGTTTAAACAAAGTCTCAAATCTATGCCAACAAAAAGGCAGGAGTGTGTTTCTGTTTCTATCTAATTTATGGCAAGATCTTAGGAGATCAAGTCTGGATTTCCCCATCTGGATTCACTTACTCTGCCTTAAGTTCCAAGAAGCTATAAAAGCTTAAAGGGCAGTGCAAGCATTAAGTGGTTTTCCAGACATATTGCAAGTAGTAAAGAGAATGAGTTTAGCCATCTGCTTGTTACGACAGGCAACACATGTACATTTTGAGGTGAAGATATACTTATGTAAGGCTTTTTTCATCACTTGAGAAGAGTTAAGTTCACATTATATTCTCTTAGTCTTTGTTCTAACTTTTTTTTTTACCTTTAAAGTCAGGGGCTCATTCTGTTGCTCAGGCTGGAGTGCAGTGATGCAATCATAACTCACTGCAGCCTCAACCTCCTGGGCTCAAGCAATCCTCCTGCCTCAGCCTCCCAAGTAGCTGGGACTACAGGTATCACCATACCTAGCTAATTTTTTACAATTTTTAGAGATGGGGTTTCATTATGCTGCCCAGGCTGGTCTCAAACCCTTGGGCTCAAAAGAACCTCCCACCCCATTCTCACAAGTAGCTGAGATCAGACATGAGCCACCAAGCTCACTTTGTTTTAACTTTCCAGGACATCTTTCTATTCATTCTCCAAGTGTTCATACCTACCTGACACTCTGCAGAGTCTCTAGTCGCTTCCGATTTCTTTCCAGTTCTAATTTTCTCTTTTCAATTTTGGCTTCTAAATTAGCTTCATCAGAGGCCACATTATTGAGCAGGTCTTTAGTCTTCTGAACCTGTGTCTATATTTAATAGGAAATAATGAGACAATGTGGCAATAAAAACAGCCATCCTAACTCTTAGAAGAATTTTGGAACTCTTCAGGCATAGTAACATTACACTAACTAAACAATCACAAAAGCAAACAAATAAAGCAGACACTTCCCCCAAGCAATGACTCACTTAACCCACTAGTTATAGGGAGAATGTCACGCAGGTCTAGAAAAAGTTATCTTTTCTTCCCTACTCCCATGAAAAGCAGGTCTTTTTGCTGAGTGAAAGAAGTGAAGATGGAAAGAAGAGTGTCTTGGTCAAGGTAGAGAGGACTGCAGTCTTTTGTCTGGCTCACTTGGCTAGAACAAGGTACACATCACTCTGGACAGTCAGTCTGCCTTTTTATCATTCAGGCCATGCCCCTAGTTGTAAACACCTGAGTTACAGAATACAAGCACACCAAGTACTGCTCTGCAGGGAGGGGAGAGAAAGTAACAGCTGGTCTCAGCCCTAACCCATTGCCTGCTGGGATTGAGAGAAGGTCCCTCTTCCCTCTCCCTAGCAACAGAAACTTGACTACAGACTGAAAAAAAAAGGAGAAACCACTCTGAAGTCAGTAGAAAAGCAGCTCCTGCAGTGGCACTGGCCACACTGGTGTGCGCCAGCTCTGGAAGGGGCCCAGGGCAACAGTCGGACAGAGGCCCTTAGGCAACAGAGGCTGAGTAAAGAAAGGAAAGGGGACATGAGACCACTGACAGTGACACAAGTCTCCCTATCCTCTTCTAAGAGAAGGTTCATCTGAAGCAGGTAGAGTCACAGGTAGCGCACTGTCTTCACATGCATCTTGTCTGATGGCTGGCCAGGTGCTGCATTCCTTGGTTCAGAGCACCCATCTCTTCATGAGAAATCTGGACTGCCACCCAGCTGAGCATGGAACTGCCTTGCTGGGTTCTGGCTTTCCAGCCCTGCATTAAGTTCCTAATGGCCAAGATGGGGCACTTTGCCTATGGGTATCGTCCCATAAAGGGGTTACTCACTGTTTTCCTGCAGGTCTCTGAAAAGCTATGGGCTATACAGAGAAATGGCCTAAGAAGCCCAGACACTCTCCATGATTCTTAGAGAGGGTGTGTTTTGGAAGCAGCCACTGTTATCGACAATGCATTTATGGTCTGATTTTTTTTTTTTTTTTTAATTTTTTAAAAGCCAGTCATATGGTCTGATTTTTTTGGTCTAAGTACACTAACCATTTCTAAGGTACTTTCATTAAAATAATCATATCCTTGTCATCCATTTGCTGCAAGTGCCTTAAAGCCCCCAGGATAAATGTGAGTTCACCCTCACAGGAAGAAAGGTGGGTCTCCTTTCTGAACAACTTGAGTTAACGGCAACTATTTCCCTGAACCAGTGTCAGATTAAAACCTAGTGAATTTATCTGACCTTAAACATATCTGTTCCTCAAACAAGAAACATCCACAGTCCAAAACAGCTGTGTAAACAAACAATTTTCCCTGGTTTCTGAAATAAATGACCTATACTTCCTAAACCCTTTTAAGTACCCATGTTGTTGTTTTTGTTTTGTTTTTAGATTGATCAAACATCATAGACATTTTCCAACAATGCAAGGTGTCTTAAGAGATGTCTATAAAAAATGAACCCTGCCCTCTCTTGGGTGTTCTACTTTTAACATATTAGTGCTAAGGGCAGATTCATGCCGTGTTCACCTGATTCAGTTAGAACACTGGCAAGTATAAGAATATATATATTTTTTTAATTTTTAAATTTAGAAACCATCTAAAATTTACAAAAAAGCTGTTGTAAAATACAAAGCGTTTTTCCCAACCTAGGTGACAGTAAGTTGCTGACCAGATGTTCCAACACCCTGAATACTTTACTATTTCCTACAAATAAGGACTTTCCCCTGCATCCCCACAATACAAGCAAAACAGGAAGCCAGCACTGACATACTACCACCATCTAACCCCATCCCCACTCCACTGTCCCCACTTGTCCCAGGGAGGTCCCAACAGCAGACAAGAGCTACCTATGTGTCCGGTCATCACATCTCCATTGCCTCCCTCAGTCTGAAATGCCCCTCAGCTTTCTTGACTTCTAGGACCTTTTCACTTTGGGAGTGTATAGGCTGGTTAATCTGTAGAATGCCCCTCAATCCGACTTTGTCTCATTAGAGTCAGGTATGCATCGTTGGCAGGAATACTCACAAGTGACGACATCCTAACAGGTGTGCATAATTTTGATTTGTTCTGTAATGATGTTCATTTTGATCATCTGATTAAGGGGGTAACTGGCAGGCTTCTCCCTGAGACTCGACTCTTTTCCCCTCTGTAATTAATAAGTATTCTGTGGGCCAGGCACGGTGGCTCATGACTGTAATCCCAGCACTTTGGGAGGCCAAGGCAGGCGGATCACCTGAAGTCAGGAGTTTGAGACCAGCCTGGCCAAACATGGCGAAACCCCATCTCTCCAAAAAAAACAAAAATTAGATGGGTGACGCACACCTGTAATCCCAGCTACTCCGGAGGTTGAGGCATGAGAATTGCTTGAACCCAGGAGACAGAGATTGCAGTGAGCTGAGATGGTGCCACTGCGCTCCAGCCTGGGAGACAGAGTGAGACATCATCTCAAAAATAAACAAATAAATAAATTAATTAAATAAAAGTACAATAATTAGCCGGTTATGGTGGTGTGCACCAATAATCCCAGCTACTCTGGAGGCTGACACACGAGAATCACTTGAACCCGGGAGGCAGGGTTGCAGTGAGCTGAGGTTGTGCCACTGTACTCCAACCTGGGAAAACAGAGCGCGACTCTGTCTCAAAACAAAAGGGGAAAAAAAAGTACTTTGTGGAAAGCTACTTTGAAACTGCATGAAATGACCTGCTCCTCCTCAGCTTTCAATATTCATGTACTTTTTCATGCCAGTGAGAACTCATGGTTTCCTGTTTCATTCTATTGTACCATAAAATTAATTACTCTAACTTATTTAATTTGATGCTTAAATTGTCCTTACTTTGGCCCAGAGAAGCCTACTCAAGTTGGCTTCCGCATCCTTCCAACAGCTCCCTTTCCTCCTTTGAGCTCTTCCTTACTTTCTTGTACTTCTCCTGCCCAACTCTGAAATCAACCATTTTCCCCTAAGAGTCCTGGTTCCTTTTAGTGGAGAATAGCATTACTCCAGGGGCTAGGTGTGTTCAGAGCTAAGAAATGTATGAGCATGGGTATGTCTATGTGTATGTATATAAATAAGATATATTTATATATATGTAATTCCTTAAACATACATACACGTATATCAAAATTTATTCCTTTATCTATCTATATATCGAAAACTATGCATTTAACCAACAACTCCGATTTCAGGTTCATTCTAATTTTCTCTCTTTCCATTTTTGTGACATTTTTATCCAACAGTGAGGAACATGGCTCCGTTATCCTTAACATATTTTTACTTGTCTGATCCATCTGCCCATCTGTCACCAATCTCCTACCAGGGCTGTGGTGCCCTTCTCCCCCTGTGAGGCTCTGACTCCCTGGGCTGCGCTGCCCAGGGAGTATTACTGTTTAATGAAAAGAGAATTATTTATTTTTAAAAACTTATGATTTTTAGAATTTTGTACAACTCATAGCAAATACTTGTTTTATGCTTACTCCAAATTGACATAGGGGTCCCTGTCGTCTGTGTCTACTGAGTAAAATAAATCACCAATGATGCCTGAATGTCTATTGTGGATCAAAGATAAGGCTTGATATGCCCTGTGGTGATTAATGTTTATAAGGACCCCATACAGTTGGCACTGCAGTTCTTACCATTTTACAGATGAGCAAAGTGAGGCACAGAGAGGTTAAGTAACTTGCCTAAGATCACACAGTGGAATTCAAACCCAAGCAATCTGAGTCTAGAGTCATTCTCATGATCTGCCTTCCAACTGACTGCTTCTAGATGAGAGAGTAACTGATGTGGGTGAGTAGTAAACAATGGTGATCCATCTACTTATTACAGTGTTGTTTAGAATTTAGAAAACGCTGAAATCATTTAAATACTAAGCAGTGAGGAATTGGGTAAACAAAATAAAACACAGCATTATTTATTAAAATTAATGAAGAATTAAAAATTATCAAATTACTGAAATTGATTAATTTTTAATAACATGAGAAGCCGATCTTATTTATAACGAGGGGAAAAACAATAGTAAGTGACCTAGGTAGGCTTGAATGTCCTCTAAATTTTTCATTTCCCCACTAACATATCCCTTGTAACTAAGCCTAGCTTGTTCTGTCTTGTATGAGCAAGAAATCAGTACTTTTGAGTCTCAGGCATAAAAAACATTATATAAAGGCAAAGTCATCTTACCAAAATCTCTTTTATTGCAATTCTCATCACTTTTTCAGTCTCATTTATTTCCAAAGGTCTGGCAATGGCTTCTGTTCTCATTTCCTAGGGGAAACAGCAAAATCATTTACATATAGTTTCAGAAGAGGAGCTCTCAAAACCAATACTCCTCGATCCAGATGTGCCTTATGGACTGATTATCCAAAATTTCATTACAATGTGGATCTCTGATGCAAAAACACTTCCACCATCACCTCCTATAATGTCTTCCATTATCTGAGTGCCCATCTAGCCTTTCTCCAGAGCTCAAGGTGCTATTCTTCAGCCAGAGGCCCCATGTGACCCCAACTCTGAGCAAAACTGAACTTAGCATCCATTAACTTTTCTCCCAAACATGCTTCTTTTTTTTTTTTTTTCCCCAAATAGAGTTAGGGTCTCACTATGTTGCCCAGCCTGGTCTCAAATTCCTGGGCTCATGATCCACCTTCCTTGGCCTCCCAAAGTGCTAGGATCATAGGCATGAGCCACTGTGCCTGGCCCCAAATTTGCTTCTTTACCTGATTCCGTCCAGGTGACCCCCAAACTAAGTACAGTTCAACTTGCTGTCGGGATCCCCTGCCAGCCTCTATATTCTTTCTTGGGATGAAGTCTCTCTCGGTTGCCTATCACTAACAAACACAACTGGAAAGAACAATTACCATGGCCCTGCCCCTAGCATGAACCATTAACCAATCAAGGAAGACATGTGTGATTATCGTATCAGTGCTGAAAACTTCTGAGACATGGGATTTTAATGTGGATATATTTACGAGGTTTTCTATAGACAATGTCTGTATGACCCCAAAATTCCTATGTTAAAACTCTAACCCACAATGTGATGATGTTAGGAAGTGAGTCCTTTAGGTTAGTCCTTTAGCTCACAAGGGTGGTGCCCTCAGGAGCGGGATTAGTGACCTCATAAGAGAAACCCTGGGGAGATCCCTCACTCCTGCTGCCATGTGAGGACTCAGCAACAAGGCACCATCTGTGGGGAACGAGCCCTCGTCAGACGCCAAACCTGCCAGTGCTTTCATCTAGAACTTCCCAATCTCCAGAACTGTGAGAAACAAATGTCTGTTATTTACAAGTCACTCAGCTTATTGCGTTTTGTTATGGCAGCCTGAATAGAATAAGACAAGGTTCCCGGAACACCGTGTCAACATTCATCTTGTGCTCCCTTTCTTCCATGGTGCACCTTCACACGCTGGTGGGAACAGGGGAGGGCAGGATGAGAACTCAGTCAAGGAGGCAGAGCTCATGCCTTGCCTGTGGCTGGTGCTGCTCCTCAGTAAATGTTTACCGAGTGAAAGAAAAACAAACATTGGCTAGGGGCTCTTCCTTCAATCATGACTACACACAGAATTTGAAAAGTACTATATTCAGGGTCTCACAATTTCCTTGGGAACAGTTCAGCCACTAGTTACTTCATCATTCTTTACAGGATGGTGTTGAAAGAGTCCCCGTGGGATGTAAGTGAAGTCTCACAATAATGCCACAGCTCCAGTGGCAATCAGCAAGTGGCCAGCTCCTGTCTCTGGGTCTCTTAAGGACACGTATAGACAAACATACACCACTGCACTACAAACAGAACACAGGGAAAGCCTGGAGTTGCCTTACTTGTCATCTGAATTAGCTAGCAGATGTCAGTGGCAGTTTCATTCTGCCAATCACACTTTACCGGGTGGCAACTGCCAAGTCAATATATGATGAGCAGGGATAGTGACTTGGCCCCCAAGTCCCTCTTCCCCAGACTTCCACTTCCGGTTTGCTCCCAGGGTATGCCAGAACACAGATAAGGCAGTGAGAGAGAGAAACCATGGCTGGCATTCCTGACAGGAAGTGAATGAAAGAAATTAACTTAATCTTAAAGCATTAGATTGAGCACGTAAGGTTCAAATGCCATAAATCTTTACAGGTAAAGATTAAACACTCCTCCACTCTAGGCCTGGAGTGGTGGCTCATGCCTGTAATCCCAGCACTTTGGGAGGCTGAGGCAGGTGGATCACTTGAGATCACAAGTTTGAGACCAGCCTGGCCAACATCATGAAACCCATCTCCACTAAAAATTCAAAAATTAGCCAGGTGTGGTGACATGCACCTGTAATCCCAACTACTTAGGAGGCTGAGGCAGAAGAATCACCCAAACCTGGAGGCAGAGGTTCCAGTTAGCCAAGATCGAGCCACTATACTCCTGCTTGGGCAACAGAGCGAGACTCTGTCTCAAAAAAATAATAACAAAATAAAAAAAAATAAAAAATAAACACTACTCCACTCTTAAATAGCTGCTTAAATGTAGGTGATGACACGTACTTCTTGTTTGGCATTGGCTGGAATAAGGATTGCAAATCAAATCAGTCTCCATTGCAACATCAACTTCAGCTGACTGGAAGTCACGCCAAGATCACTGGTCTCAAACTCTGCTGTTAGAATCACCTGGGAAAATCTGAAAACTCCCCGTGCCCAGGTCACATTCTGTAAGAAGGACCCCAGAGTGAAAGCCAGGCTTCAGGAGTCTTTAGAAACCCCACGGTATTTGCACTGGGCAGCAAGGTCTGGGAACTGCAAGCTCCAAAGAGAGTTTTTGAGAAGAATGCTGAGGCAGAGTACACCAGAAGAAAGCATCATGGTCAATAAAGTCTGCCAGAGGCCACAACAAGGAAGCTTCATCGCATGCCATGTACCTGCCATTCCTCAACAAGAAGTTAAAGGCAGACCGGTGCCTACCAGAAGCAGGAAGGGTAGCTAACATCCTGTATCACCTTTCCTCACGTTAGCTTATTCAACCAGGTGTGTTTCATTAAATGACAACTGAAAAGGGAGAAACAGAATTGAAAAAGAAAATCAGGAAGGGAAAATCTGCATCGTTATGGAAATACTGCAATGCTTACCCTCAGCTCTACTTCCATGCCGAGCAAGTCATACAGAGATGCTCCTTTGGAGGTGATTTCAGATGCAAGCTGCCTGGCTGCCTTCAAATCTGCAATCTGGAAGGAAAATATCAAAAACAGAAACCTCAGTAACAGATTTTTTTTTTTTTTTTTTGAGACAGAGTCTTGCTCTGTCACCAGGCGCCAGGCTGGAGTGCAGTGGTGCCATCTCAGCTCACTGCACCCTCTGCCTCCTGGATTCAAGCGATTCTCCTGCCTCAGCCTCCCGAGTAGCTGGGACTACAGGTATATGCCACCACGCCCAGCTAATTTTTGTATTTTTAGTAGAGACGGGGTTTCACCATGTTGGCCAAGATGGTCTCAATCTCTTGACCTCGTGATCTGCCTGCCTTGGCCTCCCAAAGTGCTGAGATTACACGCGTGAGCAACCGTGCCCGGCCAGCGCAGAATTTTTAAAATAGAGACAGGGTCTTGCTCTGTTGCCCCAGCTGCTCTCTAACTCCTGGCCTCAAGTGACCCTCCCACCTCAGCTTCCCAAAGTGTTGGGATCATAAGCATGAGCCACCATGTTCAGCCACAGTTTTTTTTTTTTTTTTTTGAGATGGACTCTTGTTCTGTCACCCAGTCTGGAGTGCAGTGGCGGAATGTCAGCTCATTGCAACTTCCGCCTCCCAAGTTCAAGCCATTCTCCTGCCTCAGCCTCCCAAGTAGCTAGGATTATAGGTGCCCGCCACCACGCCCAGCTAATTTTTGTATTTTAGTAGAGACAGGGTTTCACCATGTTGGCCAGGCTGGTCTCCAACTCCTGACCTCATGATTCATCTGCCTCAGCCTCCCAAAGTGCTGGGATTACAGATGTGAGCCACCGCGCCCGGCCCAGTCACAGATTTTTAACAGGCATTCAACCACCAGCCTGCTCATGTCAGCTTCTACCTTTGGTTGGGACATGTGACCATAAACATGTGCTTCCCCAGTGACATGCTCATAGGCTGCAGGACACATGCTCAGGAAATGATCGTCTAAGTACTAATGAGACCAATTCCAGGACGCCTGGGTCTCTCCAAAAAACCTAATGTCAAGTCAAACTGCAGCCCCAACCAGGAGGCATAACTGGGAGAAAGCTGACATGCTTCTTACCTGGACTGTCTGCCTGACACCAGAGGAGTGACCACAGGAAGGGACAGCCTGAGGGACACACATCCTCCTGCAGCAGCCTGACGGCCTGTGTTTTGTTCTCCCACATCCTCCTTCTCTGCCTCAGACTTTCCTCCACAGGCCTGGAGAAGCTCCAGTGGTGTAGCACCCAATAAGGACTTACAACGGTTCTGGGCTCCACAGAGGGGGCAGCTGTTGCCAGGAAGGCGATGACAAGCACGATGAGGATTTAGCACCGAGCCCTTCGCACAGGCTTCTTTCTTAGGATGAGCGTGTCACCCCCTCTTCCTGGAATATGATAACTCTTCTAAGGAGCCCGAACATAAACGTCTCCCTGCTCTGCTCACTCTCTCTCGTGGACAAGTCTAATCCCCACCTTCTGGCTCTCACTTTCAACCCACCAGCAACCACTCTCCGTCTTCACTTGCAGCTGATGCTTGCTTCCCTCCTTGGTCCTCCAGGATCCAGCTTGCTCTGGCTCTAGCTGCTTTTCTTCCTTTCCTGGCAGCACATCCCCAAACTTCTTTGCAGGAGTCTGTCACCTTCTCCGCTTCTCAACAATGGAGTGAGTCGGAGTTCCATTCCTGGACCCCCTTTCTTTTCTGCTGGCTCTGCTCCTACCTTCAAGGCTTTAGTACCATCTGTGTGCTGATGCCTCCCCGCCTCCAGCCTGGGCTCTCCCTGGGCTCCAGTCTCACATTCCAGCTACCTGAGCACCATCTCCACCTGGACAGCCAACAGGGGTGGCAAATGGAGCATGTCCAGAACCTTCTCTGCTTCAGTACACGGCAACTTTGTCCTGCCAGAGGCTCACACCTAAAACTTCAGAGCAGTGATGTCTAATATAGTAACCACTAGCCACTAGTCATTTTCACTTAAATTATTTAAACATTTTTAAAAATGCAGATCTCAACTCAGTTCCTCAGTTGTGCTCATCACATGTGGCCAGTGGTTCCTGCAGAGTATAGCACAGAGGTGGAACACACCCACCAGCTCAGCAAGCTCTGCCACATGGCTGCCCCAAGACCTTGCCTGTAGCACCTGGCTTACTCTCATCCCATACATCATCCTGTGAGATCCACCACCAAAATATGCCCCAATCTCTAGACACGTCTGCTGATGAGTGTCGCTCCTGGTTAAAAACCCATGGCTGGCCATGGTGGCTCACACCTGTAAACCTAGCACTTTGGGAGGCCAAGGCGGGTGGATCACTTGAGGTCAGGAGTTCAAAATCAGCTTGGCCACCATGGTGAAACCCTGTCTCTACCAAAAAAAAAAAAGAAAAATACAAAAAATCAGCTGGGCATAGTGGTGTACACCTGTAATCTCAGCTATTTGGGAGGCTGAGGCACAAGAATCACTTGAACCTGGGAGGCGGAGGTTACGGTGAGCTGAGATTGTGCCACTACACTCCAGCTTGGGTGACAGAGTGATACTCCATCTCAAAAAAATAAAAAATAATAAAAATAAAAACCCACGTGTGAGGGCAGGTGTGGTAGCTCATGCCTATAATCCCAGCACTCGGGGAGGCTGAGGCAGGCAGATCACCTGAGGTCAGGTGTTTGAGACTAGCTGACTAACATGATGAAACACTGCCTATACTAAAAAAAGAAAAATACAAAAATTAGCTGGACATGGTAGTGCGCACTTGTAATCCCAGCTACTCAGGAGGCTGAGGCAGGAGAATCTCTTGAACCCAGGAGGCAGAGACATAGTGAGCCAAGATCGTGCCATTGCATTCCAGCCTTGGCAACAAGAGTGAAACTCTACCTCAAACAAAACAAAACAAAGCAAAACAAAAAAACAAAACAAAAAAACCATGTGTGACTTTTCAAGCCCGACTATAGCCAATGACAAGGCCTTGCCTAGCAGGCCTCACCGGGGAAGCTTTCCTCTCTGCACCAGACTTGGGGCTCAGCCAGTGCACTGTGGTCTCAGGTACTCTGCATGCCCTTGCTCTTAGGTGCATTCCTAGGCCTGGGCCTTCATTCCTAGGTCTCCTTTCCTGAGGCCTTGGGTACAGATCCTCCTCAGGCACTTCTGCCGAGGCCTCCTCATGAGGCACAGGAGGAAGGCCTTGGAAACGCCTTCCCCACTGACTCAGTACCCAGTGCTTTACCATTCTTAGCCTTTCCCCGCCGCCCCACAGAGTCCACAGAACTGCAGAAGCCGTCTGCTGGGGGCTGCCTCAATACTGAGACGACCTCACCTGCGTGAATTCACCTGGCCCTCGACCTGTGTGCCGATCCATGGGGGAACATGGCATAGCAGGAGTCAGTGCCTGCTCTGGTTTTAGAGTACTGCTTATATTAACGCCATTGCAGTGAGAGAGCAACAGCTTAACCTTTATTTCTGGCTTGCTGCTGTGGTCGCTCCCAGACATGCGACAGCACCCCTCCCACAAGCACTCTGCCCAAAGCCACAGTCACCCCACGCTCTCTCAACAGGCTCGCTGCTTCCACCCCTGCCTCCTGCTTCAGTCTGGTGGCAGCCCAGCAGCCAGAGCAACCCTTTGGATTGGGCTCTTCTCAGATCCCAACGATTCCCACCTCAGAGGCAAAGGCAAAGGCTTTCCAGGGGCTTCCCAGGTGCCGGAGCATCTGTCACTCTCACCCCTCATCACGTGGCTTCCTTGCTTTTCCTCAAACAGACAAAACACTTTTTTTTTTCCCAGACAAGGTCTCGTTCTGTTGCCTAGGCTGGAGCGCAGTGGCATGAACATGGCTCAACTGCCTGGGCTCAAGCGATCCTCCACCTGAGCCTCTTAAGCGGCTGGGACCACAGGTGTCTACCAACACGCCTGGCCAATTTTTTTCTATTTTTGGTAGAAATGGCGTCTCACTATGTTGCCCAGGTTGGTTTCAAACTCTTGGCCTCAAAGGATCCTCCCACCTCAGCCTTTCAAGGTGCTCGGCTTACAGGTGTGAGTCACCGCACCCAGCTCAAAACAAATTGTCATCCTGAGACACCCTGCGGCAACCTGCCACCTGTGCAACTCGCTCTTTCCCTCCCTCAGATCTCTGCTGGAAACACCATCCAATCCATGAGGCTTTCCTGATAGCCCCATTTAAGATCACCCCCAGCAGCGTCCATCCCCATCCCAGCTTTATTATTCTCCGCAGCCTGCACTGCATCTGACCTTCCACGTCTCTTACACTTTTGTTCACAGTCTGACTCCCCCAACTAAAGAGCAGAAGCACATGATTTCTGTCCTTTCTGTTCACATCTGTATCCCCGGCACCTGAATGCAACCTGACAAATACTAAGCTTTTAATAGTTGAATTAATGGATTGTGACTTTGCCTTTACCCAAATACTGATGAGCACAAAACTGACAAACTGCCCTCAGCCGAGGAGGAAGGAAAGCAGTGGACACCTTCCATTTCAGAGTTCAAGAAATCAATGCTCCAAAGCTCACTACACAGCTTCCATTGTCCTTACCTTTGAGCCGAGATCAAACTTGAATTTGCTGATATCTTCCTCTACTATCTGAGAGCCCTCCATCCCCTTGGTCTTCATAGCATTATAAAGGACAGATGTGATCTTCAACAGTTCTTTCACTGCATACCCATCTGCTTGATAAAGCTTCTTAGTGTTGAGTTTTATATGTGCCTTGGTGGCCTATTTTTAGACAAAAAAAAGAAAAAAGTTGAAGGCCCTTTCCATGTAATGTCCAAACCAAACCCCAGTAGGTAAGTTGAAAATGCCTCTGCTGATAACTGGGATACAACCTGGCAAGAGTAAAGCATTCAAGTGACTCATATACTGTGAGTGGGTATATAAACTGGAACAATCTTGTTGAAGAGCAATTCGGCAAAAGACAGCAAAATTACAAATGCATGTTATCTTGTCACCCAGCCATTCCAATTCTAAGACCTTATTCTAGCAATACACTCAAATACAAACAAAATAAGATGTATAGGTTATTTTTTACAGCATTGTTTCAAAGAGCAAAGCCTAACAACCTAAAAGCCTACCTATATAAATTACATCAATTATGGCATATCCATGCAAGCAATACCACTCAGGTGTAAAGAGAATGAGGAAATTCTATATGTATTTGGAAACTTCTCTAAAATATGCCATTAAGTAAAGCAAAATGCTAAACATCTTGTAGTGTACAGTAAGTACATCAAGCAGTATACAGTACATTAGCATTTGTGTAAAACAAAGGAAAAATATCTATTTTTATTTGCACACACATAAACTCTGGAAGAGATTTAAAATAGTGGTTATGGCCAAGCGCAATGGCTCACGCCTGTAATCCCAAAACTCTGGGAGGCCAAGGTGGGCTGATCACAAGTTCAAAAAATCAAGACAAGACCATTCTGCCCAACATGGTGAAACCCCATCTCTACTAAAAATACAAAAATTAGCTGGGCATGGTGGTGCACATCTGTAGTCCCAGCTACTCAGGAGGCTGAGGCAGGAGAATTTCTTGAATCCGGGAGGCAGAGGTTGCAGTGAGCCGAGATCGCTCCACTGCACTCCGGCCTGGCGACAGAGCAAGACTCCATCTCAAAAGATATTTAAAAAAATTAAAAAAAAAACAAAATAAAATAGTGGTTATTTGAAATGGAACTTGGCCCGGGGCAGACAGGGTAGAAGGTCATTTTACTCCATTTTGTTTCATGTTTTTAATTTTTTCTTTTTTTTTGAGATATGGTCTCACTCGGTCACCTGGGCTGGAGTGTAACAGCATGACTGCGGCTCACTGCAGCCTCAACCTCCCGGACTCAAGCAATCCTCCCACCTCAGCCTCCCAAGTAACTGAGACTACAGGCATATGTCACCAAGCCCATCTAAGTTTTTTTTAATTTACTTTTTGTAGAGATAGGATCTCCCTATATCATCCAGGCTGTTCTCAATTTCCTGGACTCAAGCTGTCCTTCTACCTTAGCCTCCCAAGGTGCTAGGAATATAGGATGAACAACCATGCTTGGCCTACTTCAAATTTGTGAGCCATGAAATGTGTTACCTATTCAAAAATAAACAAATTTTTAACAAATAATGAATTAAAAAACAAACAGAAGGAACTTTGCTGGTGAAACAACTCCACAGAAACCCAGCAATGGAATGGTTTTAGAAAGCAAACTCAGGCCAGGCACATGGTGGCTCATGCCTGTAATCCCAGCACTTTGGGAGGCCCAGGTGGGTGGATCACTTAAGGTTAGGAGTTCGAGTCCAGCCTGGCCAACATGGTGAAACCCCGTCTCTACTAAAAATACAAAAATTAGCCATGAGTGGCAGCACATGCCTGTAATCCCAGCTACTCGGGAGGCTGAGACAGGAGAATCGCTTAAACCTGGGAGGTGGAGGTTGCAGTGAGCCCAGGTTGTGCCATTATACTCCAGCCTGGGTGACAGAATGAGACTCCATCTCAAAAAAATAAACATTAAAATACACTCAATTACTCAATTTGAAAGTAGCCCTAATGAAGCAGTCATTCTTTCTAATTTACTTAATTTTACAACTCCACAAAATAACTGTTCACTAACCATGAACTGGGCAATTGCCTTAATGAAGAAAACTCGGTCCTGTTCAGTGTCCACATCAGGCGGGATGTCAGTCTGGGGCTCATATCTATCAGAGAGGGAAGGGGAGAGAGCACAGGTTAGCCAAGGAGAAAGTCCACTAAAGAGAATGTGGGCAACTGAGAGGACAGTGGGTCTGTAACACAACACTCTCCAAGTCCCCAGATATGGTAGTAAGAGTAAGACAAACTTCAAAAGCAAAACCAAATACCAAGAGAACAAATCCCCACCTAAGAACAGCTTTAACAGATTTCAAAAATCAAATGTGGGGCTCAGCTTATAAAATTAAATCTCTCTCAGACCTCAACAGGTCATGAAACTAATCAGAACTGCTACTCTGGCTGACAGCCCTTGACTCAGAGATCAATGCCAGGGCTGATTAGTCAGCTCTGAGCAGCAGCAGAGTTGTTGACGTTACTTTCTTCAAGGTATTGATACAAGGGGTCAGCAGACTATGGCCCCCGACCTGTACAGCCTGTAAGCTAAGAACAGTTTTTTCATTTTAAGAAAAAGAGATACAATAAAGATCTTATGCAGTCTCTTGAGTTTTATGTTGAGCAAAAGGTAAAATATTTATTATCTGGTCCTTAACAGAAAAAGCTGCCAACTCTGAATCATATTCAATTTTTCACACAAAAAGAAATCTACATTATTTCTAATCCAATGTATTGATTAGAGTGTGCAAAAAGGTCCCTGTCACTCTGAAGTGAGGGGCTGAAGAGCAGCCTAGCCCAGCACCCAGCACCACTTCCTGGTATATTTCCGTCTCCCACAGCGTTTTTTAAACTCGAATGATTATTTTTTTCTTTTCTTTCTTTTTTTTTTTAAGATGGGGTTTCACCATGATGGCCAGGCTGGTCTTGAACTCCTGACCTGAGGTGATCCACCCACCTCGGCCTCCCAGAGTGCTAGGATTACAGGCATGAGCCACCGCGCCCGGCCTTTTTTTTTTGAGACATAGTCTCAATCTGCCCGGGCAGGCATGCAGTAGCATCATCAGTGGCACTGCAGCCTCAAACTCCTGGGATCAAGTGATCGTCCTGCCTCAGCCTCCTGAGTAGCTGGAACTATGAGTGTGTACCACCCATGCTTGACTAATTGTTCTTTTGTGTGTGGAGACAGGGTCTTGCTATGTTGAACAGGCTGGCCTCAAACCCCTGGGATTACAAAGTGCTGGGATGATAGGAATGAGCCACTGTGCCCAGCCACAGCTGCTTTTTAACAGGATACAAGTGGGTCTGTCAAACTCAAACTTCATCAAACTCTTCCTTTTGCAGTATCACAACCATGTCCTGTTTTCTAGATGGCTAATAAATAGAATCCAGTATTCACTCTTAGACTTCAATAAAGTACAGTTCTAACCTTTTCACAAGCCAGAGAAGCACTTCAGATACAAGTCCAAAATTGGGTGTTCGGAAATTTTCCATAGAGATATGTCGAGGGTATCCCAGGGCTCTCATCATCTCTGTGAAATCTGTCCAAGGTAAAATACAATTCAGTCAGTTCCTCGTCACACAGCAACTCCCTATTAACCTAGATATTGTCTTTGCTTTTCCTTCTTATTTCCAACCTATTGACAGCTTTAGGGTCTATTTGCCAACTTTCTACAAGAGAAACCAAAAAGAAGACAAAATTTAAAATACCAAAAATGCTACCTCAAAAACATGTATTTAAGTTCAATGGGAGAAGCACATGGCTATACAAGAAAATAGAATTGAGGGATTAGCTGTGAATCTCATTTCTCTTTATTGCTAAAAATAAGAAACACCTGCCTTTATAAAATGTTATGAAGAAAAAGTATTTTAAAATGTCAACAGTGGTTTGACTCAAATTCAGCTAATTAAAAATTATTTTAAAATGTTAATAGTGGTTATTTCTGAGGGGAATGGGCAGGATGACATTCATGTCTCTGAGTTGTCTTTGTTTTTAATTTTAGTGAGCATATAGGACCCAAATAACACAAGTTTTAAAGATCAGTTGCTGGCCATATACAGTGGCTCATGCCTGTAATCCCAGCACTTTGGGAGGCCAAGGTGGGTAGATCACAAGCTCAAGAGATTGAGACCAGCCTGACCAATATGATGAAACCCCGTCTCTACTAAAAATACAAAAATTAGCTAGGCGTGGTGGTGGGTGCCTGTAATCCCAGCTACTCAGGAAGCTGAGGCAGGAGAATCACTTGAACCCAGGAGGCAGAGGTTGCAGTGAGCCGAGATGACGCCACTGCACTCCAGCCTGGGTAACAGATCAAGACTGACTCAAAAAATAAAAATAGTAAGAAAAGATCAGTCGTGTTGTGTTTAATCTTTTTTTTTCTTTGAGACGGAGTTTTGCTCTTGTTGCCCTGGCTGGAGTAGTTGAAGCAATACTCCTGCCTTGGCTTCCTGAGTAGCTGGGATTACAGGCATGCGCTACCATGCCTGGGTAATTTTGTATTTTTAGTAGGGACAGGGTTTCTCCATGTTGGTCAGGCTGGTCTCAAACTCCTGACCTCAGGTGATTTGCCTGCCTCAGCCTCCCAAAGTGCACCCAAACGAGAAATCTTATAGTGGTTGAACTATAGAACCATATTTAGATTATAAAACAGATTAAGAAATAGTAACACAGCATGGCGTGGTGGCTGACCCCTGTAATCCCAGCACTTTGGGAGGCTGAGGTGGTGGATCACCTGAGGTCACGGGTTTGAGACCACCCTGGCCAATATGGTGAAATCCTGTCTCTACTAAAAATACAAAGTTAGGTGAGTGTGGTGGTGGGTACCTATAATTCCAATTACTGAGGAGGCTGAGGCAGGAAAATTGCTTGCATCTGAGAGGCGGAAGTTGCAGTGAGCCAAGATCACACCATTGCACTCTAGCCTGGGCAACAGAGCAAGACTGTGTCTCAAAAAAAAAACAAAAGAAAAGAAAAGAAAAGAAGGCAGCAGACTTTCCTTCACACAGTGAGACATTGCCTAAATACTTCTGACCACTATGTACTAGTCAAGTTCTCTTCATGCTGTGGTGTTGTCAAATGGAGGCTGATTTGAGTAAGATCCTTACCATACATTACGGAACTTCACAGCATTCATTTAAGGTCAAAATATTCTGAAATCGGCTGGGTGTGGTGGCTCATGCCTGCAATCCCAGCACTTTGGGAGGCCAAGGTGGGCAGCTCACAAGGTCAAGAGATTGAGATCATCTTGGCCAACATGGAAAAACCCCATCTCTACTAAAAATACAAAAATCAGCTGGGTGTGGTGGCACACGCCTGTAGTCCCAGCTACTCAGGAGGTTGAGGCAGGAGAATTGCTTGAACCCAGAACACAGAGACTGTAGTGATCCGAGATCATACCACTGGACTCCAGACTGGCAACAGAGTGAGACTCGTCTCAAAAGAAAGAAAAATCTGAAATTTCCCTGTATCTCTTCCCAACAGAACTCCATTCTACATTCCCTGGCAGGGCACTGGCCTCTCCAAAAAAAAACTATGTGGGAGGAGACACTCACCCTGTATGATGTATGGCCACCAAATCACAGAGGACACGATTCACACTCCAGGGCTCAGTAGCTACGTGGATAAAAGGTAACGTGTCTTCCTGGATATTTTTACATTGTAGAAAAGAACAATTCATAACCAAAAGGAGTAATCTTTTTTTTTTTAACTTTAGAATTGTGAATCTTCTCTGTATCGTTCCAATTTTAGCGTATGTGCTGCCGAAGCAAGCACAGGAGTAATCTCTAACGCTGAAATTTCAGGCACCAGTAATTTGGTGAGAAGTCTGGCTCTTTAGCAGACTCCTCATATCACACCAAACTGGCAATCATCTGCTATTCCTTTTTTTTTGAGACAGAGTCTCACTCCATGGCCCAGGCTGGAATGAAGTGGTGCAATCTTGGCTCACTGCAACTTCTGCCCACCCCCCTCCCATTTCAAGCAATTCTCCTTAGCTTCGCAAGTAGTTGGGACTACAGACATGCATCACCACACCCAGCTAATTTTCTGAATTTTAGGCAGACACAGGGTTTCACCATGTTGGCCAGACTGGTCTCGAACTCCTGACCTTAAGTGAGTTGCCTGCCTCGGTCCCCCAAAGTGCTGGGATTACAGGCATGAGCCACTGTGCCCAGCCGTAGCCAGCACTCTTGGCCTCATTCTTACACTTCCCTATCCTCTTAGCAAAGGAATTCAAGCTCCCTTCTCCTCACCAGCCCTGCAGAAAGATGCAGACAGAGTTCAGGATTTCTGGAGTTCAGGCAAACTGAATTCAAACTCCAGTACCACCTCCTACCGCCAGTGTCACCCGCCCAAGTTACATGCCCTCTCTGTGCCCATTTCCTCATTTCCAAATACAGGGGGCAGATGATTAAAATGAAATAATGCACATAACACAGACTGGTCCCTGGCAGATCGTTAAAATTCAGAAAATGTTAGCCGCAACGATCATGATGCAGCCCCCTCTCCTCGGTTTTGTTGCTGTTCATTCTTTTTTCTTTTTTTTGAGATGGAGTCTTGCTCTGTCGCCAGGCTGGATGAAAGAAAAGAAAAGAAAGCAGCAGACTTTCCTTCAGAGTCAGGCACTGCCTAAATACTTTTGACCACTACGTACTAGTCAAGCTCTGTTCTATTATATTTTTAATACAGATACAGGTTTTCTCTATGTTGGTCGGGCTAGGCTAGTCTCGAACTCCTGACCCCAGGTGATCCGCCCACCCCAGCCTCCCAAAGTGCGGAGATTACACGCGTGAGCCACCATGCCCAGCCGCTGTTCTTTTTCTTTCTTTCGAGATGGAGTTTCACTCTTGTTGCCCAGGCTGGAGTGCAATCGCGAGATCTTGGCTCACTGCAACCTTCACCTCCCGGGTTGAAGCGATTCTCCTGCCTCAGCCTCCCAAATAGTTGGGATTACAGGCATGCGCCACCACACTCGGCTAATTTTGTATTTTTAGTAGAGGCGGGGGCGTGGTTGGGGGGTGGGGTTCTCCATGTTGTTCAGCTGGTCTCGAACTCCCGACTTCAGGTGATTTGCCCGCCTCGGCCTCCCAAAGTGCTGGTATTACAAGTGTGAGCCACTGCGCCCGGCCTGCTGTTCATTTTTCTAAGCGCTAAACTAACCCAACTCAAAAAATACTCTAGTAAAGTCTCCGTGCATTTTTCCAATCCGGTAGCGAACAGACGCCTGCAGCTATACAAATAGAAATGAGTAACAATTAAAAATTCAGTTCTGGCTGGGCGTGGTGGCTCACGCCTGTAATCCAAGCACTTTGGAGGCCAAGGTGGGCGGATCACCTGAGGTCGGGAGTTCAAGACCAGCCTGACCAACAAAAAATTCAGTTCTTCATCTGAAGTGGCCACATTTCAAACGTTCTGAGCCACACGCGGCCAGTGGCATATAAACTTTCCCTCCTCGCTAGAAATAGTCTAAGAATGGCCCGGGGCGCTCTGCGGGGTTGTAGCCGCGGGTCAGGGACGTCCCGGAGGAGCAGAGGCCCGAAGGGGGGCTCCGGCAGTGCGAGCCTCAGAGGTCGCCCAGACAGGGGACCCGGCGAGCAGGAACCTCAAATCTTTGGAAGACCCTCAGGTAACAGGGGCGCGGGGCTTACTGCGAAGGTCGCGGAAAGACATGACGCTCAGGTCCCCAAGAGCCACGGGTCGCAATTGCTCGGTCCTCAGGGCTCACAGGCCCAGCGCTCGCCGATCTCTATGGCAACCAATGGAGCCTTGGACGGCGCGCGGTGAGGGCCAAACAACGGGAAGCGAATACGCCGCCGCCTGCGCAGGCGCACAGGGAGACCAGGCGGGCAGACGGCGCTCCTGATACGCCCAGGGCAGCGGGGTTGGCGATCTCGGCATCTGTGGGGGTTGCTAGCTCCGCGGCTTTTAGGCCTCTCTTTAAATACAGGCTTTGCAAACATTTCGCGCTAGCTGACAGGCTCCGAGTACCTACTATGTGCTTGACACTGCGCTAGGCGCTTTCCATATACTTATTTCCCCCTCGTTTGTATAAAGAATGCACTATACTTGGCCGGGTGCGGTGGCTCACCCCTGTAATCTCAGCACTTCGGAAGGCCGAGGCGGGCGGATCACTTGAGGTCAGGAGTTCGAGAGTACCCAGGCCAACAAGGCGAAACCCCGTCTCTACCAAAAAATACAAAAATTAGCCAAGCGTGGTGGCGCACACCTGTAATCTCAGCTACTCGAGAGGCTGAGGCAAGAAAATCACTTGAACCCGGCAGACGGAGGTTGCAGTGAGCCGAGAACGCGCCACTGTCCTCCAGGGCGACAGTCCGAGACTCCATTTAAAAAAAAAAAAAAATGCACTACAGTCAAGAAGCCGGCTTTCCCTGGTCCTAGGCAAAGCGCGCTTCCCCTCGGGCTCCGGTAGCCGGGCTGAAGTCGAGCTCACAGCCCGCACCCTGAGGAAAGCAGGGCCGGGGTCCTGCGCACGCGCAGGCGGCTGGTGCTTCGCGACAGGCCGCAAAGCCGCCCCGAGCCGCGCGCCACGCGCGGATCCGGCAACCCCTCCCACACTGCGTGGGATCGTGAGGAGGCTGCAGGCAGGAGAAGCCCTCGCGCGTCAGCTGGGATTTCCCCGCCAGGCGCGGCACAGCAGCCGCGTTTTCTTAGGTAGCTTGAGCAGGAACAAGCAAACAGCGTAGTGCACAAAGCGATTGGTTGGCATCGGGTTATTTCAGATGCATTTTCTCATGTGGGTTAAAGCAGCGGGGGCTTCCTTATGCCAGCCTAGGTAAACAGGGCCTCTTTTGTTGGTTGCAGTGAATCTTCTGTTTTTTTTTGGCAGACTGGTCTGTCTCTGAGTTCGCTTTGATTACCTGGCACCTCGCACTAGCGATTCCATTCTGGTTGGTCTGGTCTGTTGGTGCCTTGTGCAGGAGCTCGCTCAGAAACAATGGCCTCCCATAAATGTTACTTCACTTTTAAGAAACACTATTAAGAAAAACAGTATTGGAGGGGGAGGGAGGTAAATACATAAATAAAATGAAAATGAAAAACACTATTAAGAAAAACAAAAGGCGCACCTCAGTCTAGAAGAAAATATTCACAAAACGCCTGATAAAGAGACCTGCATCCGGAATATATAAAGAACTCTAAACACTCAATAATGAGAAACAATCTAATTAGAGAATGGAGAAGACGTTTTAAAAGATACTTCACAAAAGAAGATATATGGGCCGGGGACGGTGGTTCACGCCTGTAATCCCAGCTCTTTGGGAGGCTGAGGCCTGCGGATCACGAGGTCAGGAGTTTCAGACCAGCCTGGCCAACGTGAAACGCTGTCTCTACTAAAAATTCAAAAATTAGCTGTGCGTGGCGGTGCGTGCCTGTCACCCCAGCTACTCTGGAAGCTGAGGCAGGAGAATCACTTGAACTCCTGCCTCATCGGAGGTTGCAGTGAGCCGAGATTGCACCGTTGCACTCCAGCCTGGTGACAACAGCAAAACTCCGTCTCAAAGAAAAAAAAAAAATTAGGTCTCCTGTGACTAGAGAAAACTGAATGTTTAACTTCTTTTTTGTCAGCATCCAACATTTTTTTTTTTTTTACATGAAGGCAATTTATTAACAGAAAACATTTTGAGGAGTCTTGTTCACAGACGGCGACCACAGCGACCCCCCTTCCTGCAGGTGCTGTCAGAGGGGATGGGGGTGACGTCCTCAATCCGCCCGATCTTCATACCCGAGCGGGCAAGGGCTCTGAGGGCCGACTGGGCTTCAGGTCCAGGGGTCTTGGTCCTATTTCCTCCTGTGGCCCGGAGTTTGATGTG